>VWPU01006728.1:0-11271 GCA_013398955.1 Callaeas wilsoni
AGCAGGGAGTGAGCAGGGAACGACCATGGAGTGTGTGGGGGAGGCTGAAGAGGAGCCTGAAGCGCCCAAGGCAGCGGGAAGGGAGGAAGCAAAGGAGCACCCGTGGAACAAGGGTGGGAGCGTGAGGTGTGCAGGGAAGTGTGNAACCATGGAGTGTGTGCGGGAGGCTGAAGAGGAGCCTGAAGCGCCCAAGGCAGCGGGAAGGGAGGAAGCAAAGGAGCACCCGTGGAACAAGGGTGGGAGCGTGAGGTGTGCAGGGAAGTGTGCAGGAAGCGTTCAGGGAGCGCGCCCAGGAGCGTGCCCAGGGAGCTGGGAGTGTGCAAGGACATGTGTGTGGGAGCTGGGAGCATGTCCCACCTTCCCACTCATTAAAATCCCATTAGATTTGCTGAAATCCACTTTTTTCCTCTCAATAATAAAAAACAGCTTCATAATATATTGTATTTAAATATACAGTTATACATATTACAAATATATAACTATGTCTTTATAATCTATTATATCTATTATATATTACCTATATGTTTACCTATATATTATAAATAATACATAGAATTGATACTGTTTAGATTATATATACACTCTATATAACTTTTATCTACATTATTATATAAAACAAATATACAGAGATAACACAGCTTATCCTGTATGTAATACATACTGTATTACACACAATAGAGATATATTCTATATTCTATACTCTACATAGTCTCTATTATATTTTGTATTTTATATTTTACAGTCTATATTATCTATTGCCATCATTCTCATACATATTAATTATATCCTAAAGTGATGATATACTAGATACTTTATATCTATTATAATCGAAAATATCCCATATATTTATTATATCATATATCACAGATATTATATACTACATCATATATCATATCATATAATTATATAAATACATGCACGATATGTAATTTATGGAAAACCCGTGGTTCGACCCTTATTTTATATAAAATACATGTATTTTAAGTCCCAGCCCACAGCTCACCCCCTAAAGACACCTTGCAAAAAAAAATCCAAAACCTGAAGGATCACTTCCCATTGGAGAGAAATGTGGAATAAATACTTGAGGTGGAATACATCTCCATTCTGGACGTCAAGTGAGATATATTGAGAAATAACAGGATTTGAGGTATTTGGGAATATCTCATTTACAAGGATCTATTCTAGTCCATTCTATTCTATTTAATCCAAAGTGAATTTGCTCAGAGATTCCCATGGAGGCTGGCAGAAATAGGAATCCTTAGGAGAAAAACCAACACCTTGACGCGGAGATGCACAAATTGGGAGTGAACGGGACTTTCCAGAACTGGCAAGAATTTCCTTCCTGAATTTCCTGAATTAATTTTCCTAAATTTCCTGATTCTGCAGGATTCTGCTATCCCGGCATTGTGGCTCTTTGGAGAAAATCTAATTTATTCTTCAATAAATCCACTTTTGCTGCAATACCCCAAGACCCCAATGATGATTTCGGGGCTGCTTGAGAGCCTCAAAACCCTGCTCCGCCTTTTCCTGATCAACCAACCCCAGGTAAGCCAAAATCCTCTGGAATTTGGTACTTTGCAACAGAAATCCATCTATTTTTTGACGCATGATTATCCCAATGTGTCACCACAACGGGGTTGCAGGGAGTAACTCCTCTAAATTTTTGGGGGGATGGAAAAGCATTTCCAGGGTCGCAAGAATTAATTAATTTGCCAAAGCAGTGTTTGCATCCCGCATTCCCAGTGGGAATTTTGCAGTAGCCAAGTGGAAAGGTTTATTTAGCCGGGAGCGGCGCTGGCTTCACAAACATTTCCCCTTATCCAGCAGGGAGAACCTCACCAACCGAAAGGAGATTTAATTAGTGAAAATCTCGTTAGGCAAACGAAATTATCCGTAAGACAATCCCGCTCTGGACAGGGGGGTGATTAACCAGAGCCATTAATCGAGAGCGGCGCTCCAACAGGCAGCTCTGCTCCAGCATGGGGGGGCCAGGGTAGGACACCACACGGCCCCCGCCCCCTCTGCGCTCGCCGAAAAGCCCTTGAGCATCTCATCAGCTCACCTTGATTGCATCATGCAAATTGCAATTAGCTTTTCGTTTCATCACCCCAGAAAACGGGAAAAAAAACAACGTGTTTTGGAGGTGCGGGCGCAGCAACCCCAAAATTTGAGAGGGATCAGATTGGTACCCTGCATCCCACCACTGAGCACTGAGTGATGCAAAGGCAATTTTTAAAGCTATTTTGAGACATTTTGTTATTATTTCCAGCTCCTACACGAGGGATCTCTTACCCTAAAGCTGTGGGTGTTTTCACACTGGTCCCTAATGACGCCTGGGAGCAGCGTGGCCTCTGTAACACCAAGGGCATTGTTCAGGCAGCTCAGAACTAGAGGGAAACCCAAAAGAGCTGAGAGCACAAGCTGGGCTGCTCCAGAATTCGCCAGGACTGAACCTCGGAGGTGATGACAACCAGCCAGAGGGGTGGGGAGGGACCCCCTGCTCCTTTAACCTCCTGCTTTAGTAGGATGTCACAGAGCCACCTATCAAAAGCATCGATTCAGGGCAGGAGAAGCCTTCCCTTTGCCAGGAAGTCCTGCAGGATGCCTTAAAAAATGGGGGGAAAAAGCCAAAACCTCGTAAAATTAGCGCCCAGCGAACGCTCATGGCTTTTATATCTATAATTATATTTATCTATCTCTTCTTCAAGAGGAATCCCTGCAGACCTCACCCCGAGAGCATCACCACCCTGGCAGCACCCTCCAGCTCCAAGTTTGAGCATCCCAAAAATGATGTTTCCCACCCCCACCAGTTCCCAAGCAATGTCTTGGAGGAAAGATGCAATATTGCCATCACCACCTAAAAAACTGGGAAATCTGGGAGGTTTTTAGAGGCAGGGTGAAGACGAGCTCACTGAAAACCAGGGATGCATCAGGTTCCAGGTGGAGTGAGATGCCAGAGCAGGGTGATGATGGACACTGAAGGAATGACCCACCTGATGTCACACAGAATAGCAGGTAATTGAGAAATACCAATTAAATCCCAGCTGGCAGAACCCAGTATATTTATTCCTCATGCATTACATTCCCAAATAAATTCTTCCACTATATTCCTCAATACACCATATCTATATACATGTAGGTGTATAAAATATTGTATTTCCCAATAAATACAGGGAATATTATCTAATATTCTTCAATACATACGATATTTCCCAATATTTTCTATTCCTAAATATATTCCCCAACATTATATTTTCATATTTCCCCATAAATATATATATAGATATATAGATACTGTATTATTTTCACTGCCCTTAACCTAAGAGTGATTCAGAGGCTGCAATTAATGCAATTATTTGAATATTTTTGCAATATCCATCAATTTTTTCTGCATCTTGGCCTCAATTTACTGTTGTCCAACTTCTGCCACAGATTTGCTACAAGTTTAGAGCAAAACCCACTTAATTTTTGTCAGGCAAAAGAGGTTTATCCTTTAATGATCCTTACCAGAGCCCACTCTCACGGCACAAAAAAAATTGAAAAATGTGATTTTATTTAAAATCTGGTTTCATCAGAAGGTCAGATTTTAGTGAAAAGCTCTGCTTTTAATGAAAACTATTGATGGGCACCAGGCTTGGATGGGAATTACAGACCCTGGGCATCAGAGGTGCTAAAATCCATTTTAGGATGAGACAGGAGTGACCAGCCCCGCAGCGCAGGATGTTTGCCACTTGTGGAGAGGAGCCTTTGGGATGAGTTTTGGGGAATTTCCATGCTAAAAGTGAGAAGGCAGTTGCTGGGGTCTGGAATCTGGGGGCTCTGCAGGGACCTTTGGTGTGTGGGTGCACTGCTGGGAGGCTTTAATTAATTAGGGCGCTCCATCGGGACCTTGGCTGACTTGGGTACCCTACGAGCACCTCTGCTAATGAGGGTGCCTGGCTGGAGTCTTTAATTTGGGTGCCCTGCAAGCATCTTTGATGACTGGGGTACCAACTCAGTCGTTGTTAATTAGGGTGCCACGCCGGGGTCTTTGCTAATTAGGGTGCTCTGCAAGGAGCTTTGCTGATTTGGGCACTCTGACGAGCTCATTCATTTGGGTACCCTGCAAGGACCTTGGCTCATCCGCACGCCCCGAGAGCGCCTTGGCTAATTCGGGTCCCGTCCCGTGACCTCTGCCAGTGCAGAAGCCACACCCGGGTCTTTGCTGACTCCAAGGCCCTGCAATGACCTTTCCTGATTTGGGTGCCTGGTCGGGATCTTTATTTTTTCTGCCCTGCGAGCATCTTTGCTAATTAGGGTCGGTGCCAATCAGGGCACCATCCCACCTTGGCCGCTCTGCTGGGTCCTTCCCCAGGTGCCCTGGAGGGATCTGGGTGCCCCCTGGCACCTTCGCTCTCCAGGTGACGAGCAGCAGGTGACCCTACAGCGACGACACTGCTCTGGGATGCTCCGGGGGCAAGCCCAGCCCTGGGCAGGATGCGGCTGCACCCATCCCTGAGCTACAGGAACGGCTCTGCATCCCAAAACCCTGCGAGGAGCAGGTGATGCGCATCCCCCCAGGGGCTCGGGGCAGCTCGTGGGACGCCTCGCCGGCATCGGAGCATCCCAAAATCCCATCTGCAACCCCCACGCCGCACTAATGGCTCGTATTTGGCTAATTGTACAAACCTAATGGGGGAAGGAGCTGGCGGGGGGAAAAAAAAGGGTAATGGCCATCAGGCCAGCAATAAACCAAAATTAATGGGCTGTGGGAAGAAATCATGTCCACTTAATGCCAGCTTTGGAACTCTAATAGAATCCTGGCACGCCGGGGGGGCTGCTCTATCCCGAGGTCACTCCCGGGCCGTCCGGCCTGCAGGACAGTTTGGGGAGGGGAGGAAGGAGCAAGAGCATCCTTCCAGTTTGGGGAGAGGAGGAAGGAGCAGGAGCATCCTGCCAGTTTGGGGAGTAGAGGAAGGAGCAGGAGCATCCTGCCAGTTTGGGGAGTAGAGGAAGGAGCAGGAGCATCCTGCCAGTTTGGGGAGTAGAGGAAGGAGCAGGAGCATCCTGCCAGTTTGGGGAGTAGAGGAAGGAGCAGGAGCATCCTGCCAGTTTGGGGAGTAGAGGAAGGAGCAGGAGCATCCTGCCAGTTTGGGGAGTAGAGGAAGGAGCAGGAGCATCCTGCCAGTTTGGGGAGTAGAGGAAGGAGCAGGAGCATCCTGCCAGTTTGGGGAGTAGAGGAAGGAGCAGGAGCATCCTGCCAGTTTGGGGAGTAGAGGAAGGAGCAGGAGCATCCTGCCAGTTTGGGGAGTAGAGGAAGGAGCAGGAGCATCCTGCCAGTTTGGGGAGTAGAGGAAGGAGCAGGAGCATCCTGCCAGTTTGGGGAGTAGAGGAAGGAGCAGGAGCATCCTGCCAGTTTGGGGAGTAGAGGAAGGAGCAGGAGCATCCTTCCAGTTTGGGGAGGGGAGGAAGGAGCAGGAGCATCCAAGTTTCTTTTCTCTTTTTACTTCTATTTTCTTCCTCCCCCCCCATTTTTTTGTTTTCCATTACCATATTTCTTTTTTTACCTTCTCGTTTTTAACCAATTTTCTTTTTTCTTTTTGTTTTCTCATAGAAAAATGAAAACAATTTCTCCACCACAAAGCAGGGAAAAACCCACCCAAACCTCTAACCCAGCAAGTCAGGGATGCTGGTGTGGGACACCACCCAGGGATTCCCAATCCCTATTTTCACTCTCTGCCATCCAACTTTTTTCCTTAGCCCTGCTTCATCCCAGCAGAAATGTAACTACTTTGTGATTTTTGCTTGCCCTGGGACAAAAATCCAGTGCACAAATATCCCTGTTCCTGGCAGAAAGGGATGGAGATAAGACTCATCCCAAACTTTCCCTTTGGATTTGAAAAACAAAACAAAACAAAACAAAACAAAACAAAAAAAAACCCCCACACAAAAAACTTTTGCCCATAAGTTTGGGTAGGAGCAAAGGGCTTCAGTGGAGGAAAACTGGGATTAAAAGGGGATGTGGAGTATTTCTGTGAAGTTGTGCAAATACAGACACAAGAGGACGTCACCAACACCTGGAAAAATCAAAACTGTGTTTTCCAATCAAACTCGGGAGCCAAAAAACTGCAGTAAAACCCCAGTAAAAGGCAGTGGTTTGTACTAATGCCCCGAATCATCCCAGGAGTGAGAGGCAGCTGCTCTGCCATCCCACAGCCAGGCTCCACTGGCATCTCCTGTTTGGGATGGCTCCCTCCAGCCGTGCTGAACCCCACCGGAGCCTGCAGAGCTTTCTCCTATGGGGAAAATCACCATTTCTTCTCCTGAAAATGCCAAGGGGGAATCGTTATTTTTAAAATGCTCCTATTGTTGAGGAGCCACTCGGGGCTGGGGAGGATGGGAATGATGGATCATCCCAGGCTGGAGCAGGGATGCTCCAGCTCCCTGGGAGCAACGATACAGGGATCACCCAGCCTGGCGCAGGGATGCTCCATCTTCCTGTAAAGATACAGGGATCACCCCAGCCTGGCGGAGGGATGCTCAGGGATGCTCCGGCTCCCTGCGAGCAGGGATACAGGGATCACCCAGGCGGGAGCAGGGATGCTCCGGCTCCCTGCGAGCAGGGATACAGGGATCACCCAGGCGGGAGCAGGGATGCTCCGGCTCCCTGCGAGCAGGGATACAGGGATCACCCAGGCGGGAGCAGGGATGCTCCGGCTCCCTGCGAGCAGGGATACAGGGATCACCCAGGCGGGAGCAGGGATGCTCCGGCTCCCTGCGAGCAGGGATACAGGGATCACCCAGGCTGGAGCAGGGATGCTCCATCTTCCTGTAAAGATACAGGGATCACCCCAGCCTGGAGGAGGGATGCTCCAGCTCCCGGTGAGCAAGGATAGAGGGATCACCCAGGCTGGCGCAGGGATGCTCCAGCTCCCGGTGAGCAAGGATAGAGGGATCACCCAGGCTGGCGCAGGGATGCTCCAGCTCCCGGTGAGCAAGGATAGAGGGATCACCCAGGCTGGCGCAGGGATGCTCCAGCTCCCGGTGAGCAAGGATAGAGGGATCACCCAGGCTGGCGCAGGGATGCTCCAGCTCCCTGGAGTAACAATACAGAGATCACCCAGACTGGACCAGGGATGCTCAGGGATGTAACAATACAGAGATCACCCAGACTGGACCAGGGATGCTCAGGGTTGCTCCAGTTCCCTGTGAGCAAGGATACAGGGATCATCCCAGGCTTGAACAGGGATGCTCCAGCTCCCTGTGAGCAAGGATACAGGGATCACCCAGCCTGGACCAGGGATGCTCAGGGGTGCTCCAGTTCCCGGTGCGGAAGGATACCGGGCTGGAGCTTCCTGTGAGCAAGGATACAGAGATCACCCAGCTTGGAGCTCCCTGTGAGCAAGGATACAGGGATCACCTAGGCTGGACCAGGGATGCTCCAGCTCCCTGTGCACACAGTGAACAAGGATACAGGGATCACTCAACCTGGACCAGGGATGCTCCAGCTCCCTGTGAGCAAGGATACAGAGATCACCCAGCCTGGAGTTTCCTGTGAGCAAGGATACAGAGATCACCCAGCTTGGAGCTTCCTGTGACCAAGGATACAGGGATCACCTGGGCTGGACCAGGGATGCTCCAGCTCCCTGTGAGCAAGGATACAGAGATCACCCAGCTTGGAGCTTCCTGTGAGCAAGGATACAGAGATCACCCAGCTTGGAGCTTCCTGTGAGCAAGGATACAGGGATCACCTGGGCTGGACCAGGGATGCTCCAGCTCCCTGTGAGCAAGGATAGTGGGATCATCCCAGCCTGGACCAAGGATGCTCAGGGATGCTCCAGCTCCCTGTGAGCAATGATACAGGGATCACCCAGCCTGGAGCTTCCTGTGAGCAAGGATACAGGGATCACCCAGCCTGGAGCTTCCTGTGAGCAAGGATACAGGGATCACCCAGCCTGGAGCTCCCTGGAGCAAGGATACAGGGATCATCCCAGGCTGGACCAGGGTTCTCCAGCTCCCTGCACACAGGGAGAAAATCATGCACCAAATACAGATATACTCAATTCCCAGATTTTTCCTGCAAGGATTCAGGCTGTTGATGTGGAAAACCAAACCAGGGCTGCAGGCAGGAGCTGTTCCGATGGCCCCAGAGCAGAAGGAGGAGCCGCTCATGTAAATAAAGGCAGGACGCAAGCGAGGGAGGCGCTGGCCCGGCCGGGCCCGTGGCTGCCGGGGCTCGGGTTGCAGCATCCACCGGGGGCTGCGGGGCCGTGCCGGAACGAACGCAGCTATTTTAAGATGGGGATTTCATTTCACCAACAATTTCCCTCCGTTTCATGTGACACGGACCCAGCATCCCTAAAATAAACGGGGACTACACCCCGTCTTAAAGGGAATGGAAATGGAAATGGTAAACGCAACAACGGGCACCCAAATCGTTTGTGTTAATGATTTGCCTTATTTTATTTCTAGGAAGGGGAACACACGGACACCAGGGGAAAAAAGCACTTTGGATTTCGGCAAATATTTGGAAATCTTCTTAATTAATGGTACAGTGGACACAAAGATGCAGCTGAGATCCAGAGCTTGGGATCACAGAGGGATTTGGTGGATGTTTACATTGTATTTGGGGAGTTTTCCCATGGAGATTAAAAATAAATAAATAACACTTAGCACTTGGTCCCTGCTGGTGACATGCTCAGGGTTTCTTACCCAGAGTGGCGGAAAGATGTGATGCTCCATGTGCCAAAATAGCAAAAATTTGGAGGAAAATTGTTGTTCACTGATTTTTTTCCCCCTACTGTGCAATGAGTCCAATGGGGATTTTTGCTGTTTGGGGCCAAAAATCTCTGATTTAGGACTATCCTCATTCTTGTAGCCATATCACTGCTTAATTTCATTGTACATTAACAGAACTTTCCATTATATATATTTCTATCAATTGTATTTATTCTTATCTATTATATATATTATACACGTATTATACTGTACTACATTATAAAAGTTCACTAACATACCCCAATCTCTTCATTGAAAATTATCATTTATCAGCTGGAAAAATCATCTGCATCTCCTGCGGAAGACCAACACCACTTTTGGCAGCTAAAACTCGCTCAGCAGCAAGTTTCAAATTTCCTTTCGGCTCCGCTGCTGCAGCTTTAGAGAAGCCACCTCCGCGTTATTCCCCTTCCTCGCTTGCAAGCGGAATGCAAAATTTGAAATTCAGGTTGTAACCAAAAAAAATACCAGCACAGGGACAAGGAATTTTCCAGGAAACTGAGAACCCACCGAGCTCAGGCACTCCAGCACTGGCGGGAGGCGCACCGGGAGCGTGTGCTCGTGTGCCCAGGGGTGGTTTTCCCTGGAAGTCACCACTGGGATGTTTCGTTCACATCAGGAAAGTTCTTTTCCTTTAGGAGCACACGAACAGGTTGATCATTGCACTTTCCTCACAGAGGGACAAGATCTTCCTCCCCTAAAAGTGCCCAGCACTCACACTGCTCTCCTGCATAATAATTCCCTCTTATCAATCAATTGATAATTTTCTATTATAAATCAATTAATATTTTTATTATAAATCAGTAATTTTCTATTATAATCTGATCAATCCATTACTTTCTATTATAAATCCATCAATAATTTTCTAGCATAAATCAATCCATAATTTTTTACTGTTAATCAACCCACCATTTTCTATTATGAATCAATCAATAATTTCCCATCATGAATCAATCAACCCACGATCTTCAACCCCAAATCAGTCAATAAATTTTTATTACAAGCAAACTGACTTATGGCTTTCGATGACAAATTGATCCATCGATGATTCCCTATCAGAACCCAATCGACCTTTGGCTTTCCGGCACAAATCAATCGATCGATCGGGTTTTATTCAGAGCCAATTTGAACGCAATTGCAATTAATCAGACCTTGGTTCAGCTGCCGCTGGGCTGAAGGCCCCACGCACCCCCCCAGGTATTTATAGGCTCCGTGTCTCATCCCCCTGCCCTCAGCCCCGGCCGTTAATTAAATTAGCACAAAGAGGGGCTTGTTGAGCGCTCCGGCCTCCCGAAGCCGAGCCGGAGAACAGGGAACAAAGGGTGGAATTCTGCCTGCTGGGCTCCAGGGTGCTGCGGCAGCCTTTGGGGTGCCCCCACCGCACCCCAGCGATGCCACGGGGCGGGGGAGCAGCCCCCCAGGGCGGCGCTGGGATGCGGGATGGACGGATGGGCTGGAGCAGCTGGGTGACGGGAATCTCGAGAAGGGAACGATGCAAATCCCACCTCGGAGCGGGGCTCACCCCATGGCTTCCCAGATTTCCGCTCGGCGCACCCAGAGGGGAGGCTGGAATGCCAATCCGGCCGCTTCCCAACCCTCGAGCCCTTCCCAACTTCTCAGCAGTGTGAGAGCCCCGAGCCCCTCTCCAAGCACAATTAATTCCGGGTGGAAACGCTCCCAGGAATTCCTGCAGGGATAACAGCACTGGGAATTTCTCTGCCTTTTCCCTGTTGAGCCAAATCCCTGTATAAATGGTTGCAGGGAAAATAACCCCCCCCCCTGATGTCTCTACCTTGAGATAACCTTGGCCACTTGCCAGGTACTCAGCTATTAAAGATGCTACTAAATCGCTTTATTTAGTGGTTTTAGCATAAATATTCTCACCAGGACCTTCAGCTCCACTGTTTGGGGTGTTAAATTTAAAAGGGAAGGAAGAGGGAAAAAAAAAACCCCAAACCTTTTGGAGGTTGTTTAGGCAAGGAGGAATGATTTAGCACGGTACAGGGTGGGATTAAGATGGCAAAGGTCATGCTGAAAAGAAGGAAAAGCTCCCCAACAGCAAGAGGTGGCTCCTGGTACGAGGAGAAAACACCAAAATGCTCAAAAAGAGTGAAAAGCAACTTGATAAAAAGCGATGGTTGAGCCAGTGGGACTGGAGGGGTCAGGTTTGCATGGGGGAAAAGAGCAGGTATGGGGAATACGCCCATGATGGCTCCTGGTCTGGGGGAGCCACAGCCAGGAGCTGCAGGAGCATCACCAGAAACGCGTCAGAATCACTAGAACTGCACAAGTGGCCCCAAATTTGGATAAGCACCCATAAAATTGCACCAGCATTGCTAAAATTGGATGACCAACAGCAAAACTGGATAGGCATCCCTAAAACTGCATCAGCACCCCTAAAGTTAAACCAGCACCACCAATGTCACACCAGTACCCCTAAAACTGCACCAGCATCTCTAAAATTGCACCAGCATCCCTATAACTGCACCATCATCCCTAAAATTGCACCAGCAT
>VWPU01006731.1:0-83776 GCA_013398955.1 Callaeas wilsoni
CGGCGGCGGCGTCCTGGTGGTGGGGTCCTGGTGGTGGCTTCCCAGGGACTCCCATCCCCGTCCCGTCCCATCCCGGTCCCGTCCCGTCGCATCCCGGTGTCTGCGCTGTCCTTCTACAGCCGAGCTTTAAGTTGCACCACGCATCAACCACCAATCCCCGTGGTTCACGCCGTGCCTCACGGCTGAAACCTTACTCTTCACTCGTGGGGAATTGATACCTTTTTTTTCCGGTGGCATTCCCCGCGTTAGCGCCTCCACGCCTCAGGAGCACGGTCGCGTTGTTGTGGCATCCCTCTGAGCGTTTTGATTTCCATGTGAGAAACTGAGGTGGGCGTATTTAAGTTTTGGGGCATGCCAAATAATTTTGGGTGCGAACTGAGGAAGGTCTGGGTCTGAGTCATCTCGTAAATCCTGTGATCTTTAGAAGAAGACTATTTAATAGGAATGCCTCGTTTTGTATTACGAATAGAAGGAGGCCAGCTGGGGGAAGATTAACTTTGGTTTCACAACCAGATGTATCAATGCCTCCAAAAAATGTCGTAAGGGCAAGTTGTGTAGACATTCATAATTAGGGAACATTTAATTTTAATTTTTTTTTATTGCTGCATGACTTTGCAGAATGATGGGGAGAAGCTGACTAAAAGGTGTTTTTTGTCAGCAGCTCTGTGTTTTCCTGTAGAAAGCAGAAATAACTGTGCCATGCCCTTAGCTGTCACATTGCTGCCGGGGTGACAGATTGAAGAGAAATTCGATTTTAGCTGCTGTTTTGTGACAATTATTCCAGGGCAGTGAGCAGCTCTTTAAGCCCCTGTCAGACAGCAGTTTTGTTTGCTTAGGCGAGGGTTCCAAAAAAAAACAGCACTAGGTTTCCTAAATGAGACGCAGAGGCTCTAATCTAGGAAATGGAAAGTAGTTTTCATAACTCTGGGATGTGGGAGGATGCAAATCTCTTGGAAGTTTAGGTATCGGACTGGCTGGGGACAGTCTCGATGAAGCAGTGGTGATTCGTTTTCTCAGCTCTCAAGGACAACTTAAAAATGAAAAAAAAATTTCCCAGAGACTAATTACTTACCCATTTAACACATTTGTGGAAAGCGACATCTTAGTAAACTCTTCTAAAATATGTGCAGGTGGATCTGAGTTTAACTGTGTCAGTAAGAAAATAACCTCCTTTTCCTAAAAGATTCATATTTTTATATTCTTTTTAATTATTGTGTGCAGAAGAGACTAAATTTTACTAAACTTCTGCTCACACAGCTGTAAAGGGGAAGAAATGGTATATAAGGAGTGATGTTCAGAATTTCAGATCCCTTATGTAGCAACAGCAGACCTGCAATAGCTTCGAAGCTTTTTTGTAATCAGTTCTTTTTGATAATTTATTTCACATCAAAACTATTTATAATACTAAAAGTAATTATTACCTTTCCCTTCCTGTGTTTCTGCCTTCTATAGTGTTCTTTTCCCTATCCCTTGTAAAGAAGCATTTGAAGTGAAACTTTTTTCCTTATTTTTTTCCTCCTGCTTTCCAGTATAAGTTCAGAGACCTGACCATAGAAGAGCTGAAGAATGTTAGCAAGACCTACCCCAACTTCACGTTCTCCATGAACACATACAGTAAGAAGTGATACAGTTACTCCAAACTGTTTGTGGGGGTTCTTACTTGCCATAAATGCAGTCTGTGTGTAATAGAATGTGAATATATTTCCATTGTGTTCCTGTCTTTATGTTGACTTGCAGTAAAATTTCTCATGCCACGTTACTGCTCCTGAATGCTCTTCCAAGAGTGCATACCTATAAAAACCTTAGCAACTCATTTACTTCATCTTACTTCAACTTGTCAGTAATTATAGAAGAGTGATGCTTTAAATTCTTTATATGTAACACCATTTTTCCCATATTTCATTATTGCATTGAAAGTATTTTGATGGCTTTATCTTATAGAGTGCGACTTCCAGAACCCATCAGCCTGACTGGAAATTCCTACAACATCAGAATTACCCAGGACAAGGGGTTTTCAGACTAACGATGTGCTTAGTTGTACCAATGCAATTTTTCTTAAAATTTCATTAAGGAAATATTTTAAAAGATAGGGGGCACCTTAGTAATATTCTAGTCTTGGTTCTTTCAGGAGCAGTGTATTTATTTTCTAAATAAAGATCACTGTTGTATATTTGTAGTTTTGGATGGGACTCCTATGCCAGGTTTGAAAGGACCTATTATTTTTTTTAATTGCATTTTTAATTTCAGCCTTCAAGGATGGATCCCAGAAGGACCTCCTGAATTTTAGTGGTACTGTTCCAGTGAAATATGGTAAGATAAATCAAATCTAATTTTCTTGCCAGTTATGAATCTAAATGAAAATGTGTTGGGTGCTGCCTCTTAACAGTTCACTATGCAGTGTCTTCAAAGGGGGCTAGAAAGGATTTTGCCTGAATTGGCAGAAGCCACTTCTAGTGCATAAACATGTGCACACATGCTGAAATAAGGTGGTATTAATTAAATAACTAAATTAACTATTTAAAAAATGGTGTTATTTGAGACCGTGTAGGCAAACTCTGGTGCTAATGGAGCTCGTGTGAACTCTCTGAGACCTACACTGGTATAGGCAGTGTCCAGAAATAATTTGTAGGCAGTTTTTTATTTTCAACTTAAAGCCTTTGAAGTCTGATGCAAAGCCCTTTATAGATGCTTGTTTGTACTAGGTGTTAAGTCATAAAATAAGTATGAAATATATGTATGAAACCTTTCTTTGCTGGGAAAAGGGGACACATTGGCTGAGAGAGGACCTTGGGAAGCAAAATAACCAATAAAGCTTTATATTAAGAAAGACACAATCAGTAGCACTTCAAGTTGATCCAGACAAGTCTGGTTTTGTTAATTAGCCTAAGTAATATAAGTACTTTCCAGTGTGAATCTGGAAGTGATCTGTCAGGCTTTTTTCCTTTGTTATTACAAAGTGTGAATCACATCACACACACGACTGGTCTTTAATGCCCCTTCCCAGTGCACAAGTTAGTAATGGCTTTTGTTTTGCGTTGAACAGGTAATTCCTATAACATACCTATTCGTCTGTGGATCCTGGATTCTCATCCCTTTGCTCCCCCCATTTGCTTCCTGAAGCCGACTGCAAACATGGGCATTTCAGTGGGGAAACACATTGATGCACGCGGCAGGATTTATTTGCCCTACCTGCAGAACTGGAGCCATGTAAGAGGTGGAGTGGCTGACAGGGGAGGGAATTATTTGAGAGTACTGCATGGTATCATATGGAGCTTGCAGGCAGTCTGAGGCTCGTAAAGGAAGTTGGAAGTGATTTTAACCAAAACAAGAGGACTGATTCTTTAGGAAGCAATGTAGGCCTCATGATACTTTGTTGCTACGAATAGTGAGACCAGTTGAGTATCCCTCAGGAAAGTCCAGTGGAAGTTTCTGCCTTTTGGGTGTGTCACACACTGAAACAGCACGGAGATTCAAATGTCAGTGCTCATGCTGAATGATTTTATGCACTGTATTAAATTACTCACTTAAGTATGACTGCCAGCCCAGTAAAACTTATTTAATGAATGCCAACTTTTTGAAATTAATGGGCTGTATTTTACATTATTGATACAGAAATTCCTATGGGAACTTCTGCTGACTTCACAGTGTGTTTTGCCTGGAGGAGGACTGAATTGCCAGAACTCTGGGCAGCTGAGCTCATCTGAGAAGACTGAACTATCTTTTCTTTAGCTAGGATTTGTCCCTTTTGTAATACTAGATGGCCTATATCAAAGGTTTCCATATGTTCATGGATGCCTTCAAAGACTACTAGCATTGGTAATTTAAATTTTACAATTCCTTTTTGTTAAATTCCTTTTAATCCATACTCCGTTTTGGAAAGTAGCTTCTCAAAAATTTCTTTTCTTTCCCTTAAGATAGGAAACCTTTCTTGCCAAGGAAACTTGGATGTAAATGTTAAGAATGTCAGTATTTATACTTTGATTAAATTTTGTATGGCTCTGGCAGTTCACAGCTGATACCACTATATGAAATAGCTATTCAGCTGTTTTGTCTTATGTATTGCTGTATTTCAGCCTAAATCAACCCTCATTGGATTAATCAAGGAAATGATTGCAAAGTTTGAGGAAGAGCTCCCTTTGTACTCACTGTCATCTTCTGATGCAGCCAGGCAATCGGAACTTCTCTCCTATATTGCAAAGATTACTGAAGGTGGGGATGTTTTCATGGACTCATTTCTAATGTTCTTTAAAATATATTCACTTACTGTCATTACTTGACGTCACAAAGAAACCTACATGGTTTATATTTTACAAATTTTATGACCATGGGATGTATTCACACCTGTAACAGCAGCAAAGGGAGTGCTGTTTGTGTGGTATTAGTGTTTCGCTTCTTGCTATTGTCATGCTTATCTATTTCTACTTCGTGAAAAAACATTCCTATCTAGAGAGGAATATTTGTGTTTTACACCTGGCAAGTTTTGATGAGCTTTCTGTGGTCAGGCTTGACGGCTGTTTTGAAAAAGTCCATGTAAATTGATTTAACTCTGGCACAACCATGATCGTTTATGAAACAGCAATACTTGTATTGATACAGTGTGGACCAGCACTTAAGTTTGTGTTTTTCTTTTAATTGTAGGAGAGACTGACATGAAATCAAGGAGTAAAACTGGAGGCAAAAATGAAGGAAGTTTTAACAAAATTACTGTTGTAGGAGCTGGAGATCTTGGCATTGCATGTGTATTAGCAGTTGCAGCAAAGGTATATAATTATTAAAAATAGCAACAGACCTGATTAGTAGAAAGGATTCCAGTCTAGTTCTTAATATCTGACACTAAGGAATGCCTCATCAGTTTTAACAACTTAGGTCACTTCTTAGGTCATTTGTCTCTTCAGTTAACTTATGGACATGCAGAGGTGTTAATTTTCTGCCCTGGTTTCTCAGTCAGCTTTTTTAATTCAAAGGGCTGAATATTGAATTCACTTACTTTGAAAATCCCTAAAGAATACTTGCCTGAGTGCTAGCCTCTTAGAATGGGGATCTCCTAGTTCCCTGGAAAAGGATAGTCTGTAGATGGGCTGTACTTCATCACAGCTGCATGTTAGACACAACAGTAATGTCAACATTTTTAACTTCCCAGAGATAGTTTTGTGAATTTTTTGGTTTTTAATGTGTTTTTTTCCAGTTAGACTTCCAAAGCTAAATCCTTTTTCCTGTGATTTGGCTGTAATTTTGACCAGTAATTTTCTTTGATTTGTACACAGTACTGCAAACATGAAATGGGAGAAATTTTAGTTTTTATTCCTCACTCCCACAAGAACAAGTTTTGTTTTGGTTTATTGTTGATCTGTATTATTTTTATTCATGCAGGATGTTGCAGACAAGGTGGTTCTTCTAGATCTTTCTGAAGGTGCAGCAAAAGGAGGGACCATGGATTTGGAGATTTTTGCTGTGCCAAATGTGGAGATCAGCAAAGGTATGAGATGTTGTTTCTGGAGCAGGAGTGAGTACTGTACTGTGTGTGCTTGTGTTCATTTTAAGGAGAGCAGGACACCTGGGGAGATACAGAGGCACATAGGCTGTCTTTTTTTAAAAGTCTTGTACCTGCAGGTAAGAGGCTAATGCTGAAATTGGACTCATGCAGAAATACAGAGAAGCCAGGCTAGAACTTCAATGTCACGGGCAGAGAGAGGGAGGGAAGGGGGGAAAATGTAGGCATAGGAATTAGTGAAGGCTGTGAAAGCAGTGTTCAAAAGACTGACAAATAAAGGTGTGTTTCAAAGTGCTGCTTTCCTGCATTGATGTTCCCTAAACATGCACATGGCCAATAGAGAGTCCTTAATCACTATCACTGCATACTCAAACAATGAGTTCTTAATAATCTTGTCCTCAGTCAGCTGTGAGCATACAATTCAACAGAGTCAATGCCATGTCTCTGTAATTAGTGATTAGTTACAGCCTTTGATGATCTTTGATGGTTGGAGAGGTTGAGGCCATGCAGCTCAGAAGTTTTTCCACAGGGAAGGCTGGAACTGAATTGAGCAACATTCTTCCTTGCTTATGTGTCATGTTTCTATGTTCCTTGCAGCCTGTGGAAGATGAAATGAGGGGTTTTCTTGTGCTTCTCTTTTAATTTATCTTATTTTGGGAACAGGGACTTGTTCTGGTTCCACCAGGCGTCTTTGTGGCTTATTCTGCACCTGGCATTGCGTGCTGTACATTCTTTGATCTTATCTTGCAGGTTTTACTGCTAGCACACCTTTTTTCCTGAACCATGGTTGTGCAACTGTACCACAAATCTGTTTGTGCCTCTGCGGTTGCCTGTTGTGTGTTTACATTTAGCTGTGGTTTAAGAAGCTTGTGTGTTGCTGCTGGCTGTGCTATTGGTAGTGTTACAATACTACAAAATGCCTGTACACTGTCACCTGCTATTTTAGTATGTTTATATCTAGGTTTGGGGCAAGCTGGTATTCATTATGTCCTGCTTAGTATGGTTCTAATTTGTCAGTGCATTAGATCTCTGCTTTGGCTTTAGCTGGTTCCAAAAATGGTGCAACAGTCAGATCAGCTTATTTCTGTGTCCAGGCTGATCACCTGTGTAGCACTCAGATAGTCAGAGATAGCTGCTCAAGGCGGCTTTAACTTACAGATTCCTGCAGCAAGTGTGGTTGTGTGTTCCTTTGGGCTAATAAATACAATTTGTCTTTTATTTGAGTTAATAGACTTTTGGAGTGCTTTTCATGGTTGTCTACACGCCCTTGATTAAGGTATAAGATAAAAAATTATAGAAGAAGCCTCAAATAAAGAAGTAAAAGTCTTTCCCCTTCTTTAACAGTCACAATAAAAGTTAAGGAGACTTTTCATGGATTTTTTTTTTCCTTTCTTGCCAAGGAAACTTGGAAAAGTTTATCTGTCAAACCTGTGTAGATGTTTTCTGGTCTCTGCTCTGTAACCTTGGACAAATTGTAGTCTGCCTTTTGTGTTTGGCACCTATGAAACAGGAAAGTAGTTCTGTGGCAGGGCTGTGTTTTATAGGTGCTGGGGAAGTGCCCCAAATTCCACTCTGGAGCATATGGGGTGGAAAGGAGGAAAAGAATCCCTAATTAACCTGGATGCTGTAGTTCAGCCTTTAGAACAGCTCTTGGTTTTGCATCCAAAACTCAATAGAATGATATAAATTTCAAAATATGTTTTCTTTATATTTTCAGATTTTTCTGCTTCAGCTGATTCCAAAGTTGTGGTGCTTACAGTTAATTCTCTGGGTAATGCTCAGACTTACCTCGATGTCATACAAAGCAATGTGGATTTGTTCAGAGGAATTATTCCAGCAGTATCACACTACAGTCAGAATGCTGTTCTCCTTGTTGCATCTCATCCAGGTGTGCTGGTACTTTGCATAATGTTCTGTCCCTCATCTGGCTTTTTCTCTGGCCTGTTCTAAAAATATGTTGCTGCTGAATACACCTAGTTGGTCAAAAATTCCTGCTACTCTGAAAGATGTTTTCCTTTTTCAGCTTTGAGCAGGACACTGTCTTTGAGGGTTTTTTCTTTACTGTTACCAAGATAAAAGAAAATAGTGTACTTTGTTTTGTGTAACAGGTATGTATTTCTGTATGTTTCTGTGCATAGTTTCAACCTGACTGTGTCCACATCATTAGCATCCATCGGCTGTTGTCTTGTCAGTTGTGAGTTTTATGTGCACATTTCTCCTATGCAGGAAGAATAGATCCGTGTGTGTTATGTGCCATGATCACACTCACGGGCTACTCACATATAAAGTATAGTGTTAATAGTAAATATTGCAGCTAGATTTTGGTGGAAGGTTTAAATCTTCCAGGTCAGTGATACTGTGAACTAAAACAAAGCAAAATCACGCTTAAATGGGAAAGAAGTAAGTGTGAGCCTCTATCCTGTAATGCATTGGAAGGCAGCCCTTCTTACTCTCTTACCATTATTATTCTTATTTTTTCACTTCTTCCCCACCTGACTTGGTGTTTTAGGTTGAAATAAACTACCAGTATGTTCTTACTTGCTTATGTCTTTTTTAAAGTAAAGAAGTCCAGAGTTTTTTGTAATGATGATTCATAATTTGCAGTTGTGTTGAATTTTGAGTGGTCCTTCATTGGCAACATGTTTTTTCTTTCACGTTTAGTTGAAATAATGACATTTGTGTCATGGAAGCTGAGCTCATTTCCCAAAAGCAGAGTAATTGGAGTAGGTGCCAACCTCGATTCAGAGAGATTTCAGTACATCCTGACAAACGTTTTGAAAGCAGAGGTGCTGGCAAAAGATGCCTGGGTTATTGGTGAACAAGGGGAAGACAAAGGTAAAGAGGTGCTTTATTACGACTATGAGCATATAATGTCCTGGAAGTACTTAAGTAATTGAATAATGAAAGAATAATTGAGAAAATTAATGAAGATAATGAGAGAAGTAATAAGAAGAGTGGTAAATTCTCATAATAATGGCTTTAAGTAATACAGTTTTGGGATACCAAAATGTGTAGACCTGGAGGAGTAGCAAAAGTATTTGCTATTTGTTACAGGAAGGAAAAAAACAAAACAAACCGCAACCTCAAATGCTTTTTTTTTTGTTTTGTTTTTTTTGGTTGTTTCTATCTAGTACCATCATGGACCAGCTGTAATGTAGTTGCAAATCAAACAGAAGCAATGCCAGCTCGTAACTCAAGGGAAAAGGTGGCTAACAGGTAGCACCATTATAACCTCTTTTTTTTTTCCCTTCATGTTTAGGCACTTGATGTTTACATGTTCTTCAGTTCTTTATGAAGTGGGGGAAGCTTGCTCTAAAATGTTCATACATTGAGTTTGTAGGCTATTGTAGGTCAAGTTGTCATTCACTTTTATGAATGTGTATATGGCCACTGTTTTTCTGAAATTCTTACTAACATTGTGCTGTGATGATGTAAGGAGACACCACAATATACACCAGAATATTAGAGCTGTTTGATTGTGTACTTAAAACAAATAATAGACAAGCCTTCTGGCCCACTTTTCCCAGAGCTTGTGTTGGAAGCATTTCCTTCAAAGCAAAGCACCAGTTTGGATGAATTTAACTGATTTAATTATCAGTTACACCTCTTGGCAGAAAAGAGACTTGTTACTAGGGTAGATAAAAAATACTGTAAAGAAATTCTTTTCAGCAATTCTTTATTCCATTGTGTTGTTTTCCAAAACAGAGAATCATACTTTTATAGTACCCTTTACCTGATATGGTACACTTAAACCTGTATTTTGGGTTTTACATAAAAGCCAAAATAAGAATAATTAAAATCTAAAATTTTTTTTTCTCCTTTTCCTGGTTTATATATAGAGCTATGGAAGTCCTAAAGGGAAAAGGTCAGAGATCTTGGTCTGTGGGGCTCTCAGTTGCTGATTTGACTGACAGCATTCTGAAAGATAAAAGAAAGGTTCATTCTGTATCCACCCTGGCAAAGGTAAATGTGTTATTAATACCTTTTGGTCAGCACTGTAATTATAATATTTATACTGGATATGACCGTTAATTTTAGCAGTACAGACATCTCAGTGTTCTGAAGTAGTGCTACTGCCATTACTTTCTTCCAACAACAGCTCTCAATTCTGGTCCAAAAATGAGCAAAAATCACTTACTGTTTTAATCCAAAACCAATATTAAAAGTGGGTTATTCTCCCAAAAGTACAAGTCCAAAGAGAGAGTACATTCAAGGTTGCTGCCCAGCACCCCTGGAATAGCTGGATTTGGCAAATGAAATGTGAGTTGTAGTTCCCAAGTGCTCAGTATTGAATGTAGATTTTTTTAGGGGCCAAAAGAGTTCAGTATCTTTTCTGAAAGCATAAAATACATTTTCTACTTAAGAGGAGAAGATTATGAAGCAATAGTTAACTTAAAATTGTAGACTGAATTTTGTTTAAAGTTTTTCCTGAGAGGCTTCACTAAAGCATTAGGTAATTCCATATGATGAGAAAACACATGTAGGAACATTCATTTGTCACTTCAGTTTAGAGCCTTCAGAAGGACACTCTGCGTGTCCCTGTGCACGGAAGTTGAGCTGGCTGCTTATTTTATTGAGGACAAGCATATAGCTAATTAAATCATTATGTTTCAAGTGAAGTTTTTAATCATTCCTGAACTAAATATAGGTACAGAGGAGTGACAGGTCTCTTAAACTGGAGAGTAACTACAGAATGTAAAATTTCCCAGATTCCAAAAATAAACACAATCTATGGTGTAAACTTGAATTATGGGGATATATGTTTGATGAATTCTTTTGCAGAATCTGTACAAGGCTGATATTTGAAAAATTTTCCCCAGTTCTTAGGCTGCATTACTTTATTTATTTTGTTCAGTCCTGAAAGAACTAATGCTACTGTACTGTCAAGTGTCCCTGCTTGTTCTAGCTATGAAATGGTGTTTAGTGGTATAAACTTTGCTTGCATTATAGAGGTCTGATACATCTATCTTGGAAAATTTCCCCAAGTGTAGCAAGGTTCACAGATTTTCATCTGCACAGTAATATTTTACATTTTTTGTAGATTAACCCATTACTCAGTATCTAAAATAAATGGAATTTGACCTATCCAAACATACTGTATGTTGGAATATCCTTGCTTCATTAAAATAATCAAGTCATTTTGGGTAGTTGTATGCTTTTGTGTAGTTGCAGCAGAAATAAGTAACTGTGTGTATGACAGTGTTCCTTTTGTGTTGTTTCAGGGGTGTTGCAATATAAACAGTGAAGTATTCTTAAGTCTCCCATGTATTCTTGGAAGCAGTGGAGTGATTGAAATGGTCAGACTGGAGGAAGACCCACTGATGCAAGAGAAACTGTGCAGCAGTGCAGGCTCCATTCATGACCTTCAGCAGCAGCTGAAACTGTAAGGAAGCACGAGGGGAGCCTCTGTGTCTGCTCACTGAAGTTGGAGATTTGCGAGGCAGAAGAGGTTGCTTCATATATATGGAGTTCTGTAGAAAACAGGAAGCTTTGTTACTTTACTTTCCAAAAGTGCTTTCTCAGTTTAGGTTTAAATCATTTAATACTGCACTGTACAGTAGTGTTTACCTTGAAAAGTGCACTTTCTGTAGCCAAAATGAGGTGGGTAACATGCAGGAATGTTTCACCTAAATTCAGGTGGCACTTGCCTGTGGGTTTTTGGCTGCCAATTATAGCCTCGTTCTTGGGTTACTCTTAGTTCTTTGCACCTCTTTAGGAGGCAGTCCTACAAAGGGGCTCACCCAGCTCTGCAGAAACTCCAGCGTGCAGAGCCCTTCCTCATGGCTTTTAAATACTGTATCTAAGGCTTGTTAAGGGTACAGTCACACTCCAGCTCCTCAGGCACTGGGGATGCAGTTCCATAGCTCCATCTTTCATGGCTGTAGATGCTCTTATGTCAATGGACTCCTGGTATTTTGCTGTTTACTAAGGGGAACCTGATGTTCGCAGTATCCTTCAAACCTGAACTGTTGGGTATGGATTTCTGTTCACACTTAATGATGTCTGAAATACTCTGGCCATGACTTGCTTGCTTTTATTTTTAAGGATGTTCAGAGCACTAAACCATCTGCAGTTCTCACTACACACATGCAGCACTGGAACAGGGGCTCTTCCTGAACGGGAGGAGCAGGAGCTGGGCTTCAAATAAAAGATAAAATCCAGCAGTTAAACAGTGCAGGAGTATCTGCTCATTCAGACCTCAATCCAAAGCCAGCTGAGGGCAGGGAGCTTTACATCAGCCTCAGGAGAAAGCAACAGAACCTGTAACCTTCCTTCCAGGACACCAAGGATGCGATGAAAAAGCAAGATGTGGATTTTTAGGTAAAATCCAGATGGTTTTGAGATCAAGGGGTTTTTTGGGTTCTAACCTCTTGAATCACTGCACTGGTAAAAGACTGTATTCCTCCTGATTATACCTCAGCACCACATGGCAGGCACAGGAGAGTGGGCTCCACTCCTGCCCATGTGCAGCTTAGGAATGTCATTCCAGTTTACACCGTTTACACTTTGAGAGGTGGCTAGTTAATTATTGTTGGAAATTTGTTCTAAGCAAAAGTAGGATCTGTGGCAAAGCAAAAGATCTGATCCTTTGTGCCTTCCAGTTGCATCTCACAAAGAGCCAGATGTGCAAGGAGTTCTGAGTGTATACTGGTCTCAGAATTGGGATAAAAATAGAAAGGAAAAAACCCTCAGTAATTCAGACCTTTTTTTTATGGAATACCGAATTTCTTTCACCGTAGTAGTAAATGATGGGGCAAAATTAGTGATGGCTGCAGGTAACCAACTTTGCTGCTATCTTTTTTTAAAAGCTGCGTTTTGGCGTTTGTTTTTTTTCACTTACTTTGGAAAACAATATGATTTAAGGTTTTACATTGTTTTTCATGGTGTTGTTTCTCATCTGTGGAGCATTTATTTTCACGCGAATAGTCAAGCTGTTATTTATTTAGTTTGGTGTTTTAAAATAATTTTAATCTTAAAACGCTGCCAGCTCTCACCGGTGTGTTCTGTAGATTAACGCTCCTGATCTTGCGTTTGTGTCGTGCTCCTTGAACACCAACCGAAGGGCCGCGGCTCCACCGGCGCGGTGGGAAACGGCACTTTGCTTTAGCTCGGGCGATGACCTCCCAGCCGGCCCCTTGGACAATACCCGCGCTGCGAAGCCGCGCTCGGCGGCTCCCTGCCCTCCCTGAGGCCCGGTGCCGGTGGCGCTCGGAGCCCGCCCCGTGACGCGCGGGAGCGGCGCCGCCTCCGGAAGCGGGCGCGCGGCCGCTTCCTGTGTTTATGTAGGGCCGGGCAGGCGGCAGCGGCACCGGCAGCGGCACCGGCACCGGCGGGGAGGGGCGGCCGCCATGGCGGTGTCCGAGAGCCAGCTCAAGAAGATGCTCACCAAGGTACGGGCGCGGCCGGCGGGGCTCGGCCAGCGGCCGGGCCGGAGGCAGCGGGGCCCAGCGCCGGGAGGCTCCGGGGAGATGGGTCGGGAAGGGAGGAACGGCGCAGCGAGCCTAAAATGGTCGTGCCAAACTGCGGGGCTGCGCTGGGCTGGGACAGTGCCAGGCACCGGCTGGGCCGGAGCCGCCGAGGGGGCACACGGCACTTGTGCTGCCTGGGTGCAGGAGGCGGAAGGCGAGCTCAGCATCACTGACCGGGCTGCGCTGGGTTTTGTTATCCCCGCTGTGTAAGGAAACGGCGAAATCTCTTGGAAAGCAAATCATTAACCACTGAATCATGCAGAGCCATGCGTGCCACTCTTCAGGTGAAAACTGGACTTTGTCCAGCAGCTTGGAATGAAAACCCCTAAGGCTGACACTTAGGGGGAGTTATGGGTTTGTTTGGGGAGATTTTGGATTTTTTTTGGCAGCATTTAATCATACTTGTCGTACATTTCATTTTGAAATGAAATACAATAATTGAGAATACGATCTAAACCAAAGGCACATTCACCTGCATGGAGTCATAAGCAGATTTTTTTTATCAGCTTGAAAATGGGTGTTGAATACTTAGTATTAGCAAATGAGATCATGTATGTATTTGTATACACTTGTCTTTGCTAAATTTTTGCTGTGCCATTGAAGGAATAGAATTTAAGGTAGTCCAGTGTCCTCATTCCCCCACACTTGTTCATTTTATACTCCCATCTGACTTTCTGTAGCTGATGAAAAATGAAGATACTGTTTCATTATATTCATTTTTCAAAAATAGTTACACCTTCTGTTCTAGAGAGGGAAGTTTAGTGATATTTCCCATATTGGATAGTTCAGTGTATGAGATAACAAAAGCTTGACCCTACTTTGGGGGAAGCTAAGCACTTAATTTAACTTCAGGTGTTTATCTGCTGTCAGATCTTGAAAAGCTTCATCTTTCTGTGGTCTGTTTGCTGGTATGTAAAATGAGAGGGATGCATTTGCCTCTGAGAATAGAGGAGGAAAAAAAAAGTCTAGAAATTTAAGAATTCAAATTTATCAGTCTTACTTGCCTTTGTAGAAATCACTAGGATCTTATTTTTTTCCAAAGCGATTTTGACATTTCTTGGAAATCAGTATAAGTACAGAAATTAACAGCTGAAATTAACATTTAATTTTGCTTGTGGCAGTAGCTGGAATCCCATAACTGTCTCTCTACTGAGTAATCATCACTCAGTGTAAAAAGAGTTTGCAAGAATATTATTTTTCTTTGTTGTAATAGAGATATGAAAATGCTTGCCTAATGTTCAGGTGTCGTGCCTAATTTTTGAAAGCACCCCAGATAACCAAATTTATGGTTTAATCAGCCCTGTCAGCTACCATGTACCAGATTCACAGTGTGCCTGCTATGCAGGCAGGCATTGTTTTATCAGTTCCTTGACTCAACTGACTTGAGATTCTTGTGCCAAAAGTGGAATTAAAGCCTGACTCTGCTTACTTCTTTACTGTGAGGGTGGTGGGGCGCTGGCACAGGTTGCCCAGAGGAGCTGTGCATGCCCCGTCCCTGGCAGTGCTCAAGGCCAGGCTGGATGGGGATCTGAGCAGCCTGGTCTAGTGGAAGGTTCCCTGCCTTGGACTTGGAACAAGATGATCTTTAAGGTTGCTTCCAGCCCAGACCATTCTATGGTCCTTGTGCTTTTTAGGAGCTTCTGTTAGCAGAATCCAGTTCTGTTTTTAATAGCGATTATGCCAATCTTGTTGAGGCTCTATCCTGCACCATAAGGTTTGATCCTATGAAAAGGCCTCTGGCTGTTAAAAGTCGCTGGTGACCAGCTGTCATCTGTCCTGTAGTGACACATGCAGTGGTGTGGGTATGTGCTGCCAGTCTCTGGCTGGTGTACATGAAAATTCCTCCGTGTTCCAGCAATGCCTGTTCCTGCTTCTGCCACGTGTTGGGGAGAATGTTAACAAAGTTGTCTCTCTGTCGGGCCCCTGCTGCACACTTCCAATCCTGCACCCACTTTACAAAGGAGGCTGAGATGCTTTTCTGCAGCCCTCCCACCAAAACAGTGTCCAGGGGCTGATTGACCTCTGTGCTGGTGCTTCCCTGCACACGCAGGAATCCCTGCTGGAGGGGTTGCTTTCTGTCCCACAGACCAGCGTTTTGCAGGCAGACCATGTGACTGTTTTGTCCTTGGTCATTTGAGGAAGATCAGTCACAGCATCACCCGAGGTGCTGCTGCTTTCTGTGGGCTGAGGTGGCATTGTGGGAAGTGGCGTGGTGGGTTCGTCTCTGCTCAGTAAATCTAAGTTGTTGTGCCCGGGAGGAGCATCCTTGTCAGTCTCTAGAGGTGACAGGAAGAAGAGTTAATTTCTAAGCTTCACAACTCATGAGTGTTTGTCCGAGCCAAGGTGACCTTTAGCTGTGGCACCACAGTTTGCTCTTGGATAATGTCTGAATTAATTTGTTCAGATGTTGTTAACATTTGTGTGCTTTGGATGTCAGACATTTCATTGTGCTGGGCCCTTTGTCTTCATACCATGGTTGAGTGAAAGGTTGCTGTCTATGTTCCTTAAGACATCTGAAGATTGCAGTTTTTTAAAATTGTATGAGAATGAAAAAATTGTCAAGGGACAATCCT
Source organism: Callaeas wilsoni (assembly GCA_013398955.1). Classification (NCBI taxonomy): domain Eukaryota; kingdom Metazoa; phylum Chordata; class Aves; order Passeriformes; family Callaeidae; genus Callaeas; species Callaeas wilsoni. The sequence continues at coordinate 15,534 of VWPU01006731.1, forward strand.
TTTCAGTAGTAATTATCAGGAGGAATGACCACAAGGCTAAAAGGCTGCACTGTGTGGTGAACCAACTGTCTGTTGCCCAGGAGCCTCTTTGCTGTCTGTGGGTTATAGTTCTGAGACTGGTGAATTCTGTAGTAGTGTATCTGTGGTTTACAGGTCATCTGTGCTGTTACTCCCTGCTCCTGATAAAAGGGAAGGGGTAAAACCAGTATTATTACTGGTGTCTGCTTTCTAGCTGATCAAATACATGTAAATGCTAATCAATGATTGGTAAATACAGTGTTGCTTTGAAAAGTGCTATGAAATGTATCTGTGTGATTCTTTTAAGAGATAGCTGTTTATCAGGAATGTTCAAAACATCACTGTATTTGTTTGGAGATGCCTTTTTTTTTTTTCTTTTAAGATTCACACATGTTTCTCAGATACACTTGGTTATGGTAGAACATGAAAGAAAATGCAATAGCTTTTCCCAAATCAGTTGATGCATGGACCCTTGTTAAGACTAAAGACATCCTAACACCTTGTTAAAGTTCAAGAAGTTATATAGGCAGTGGTCAGTTAAGTAATATGGGCAAATAAATTCTTATTCCAAACTGAGAGTGGAGAAGAATGTCCGTATATAGATGTAAACTTGCATAAATGCTGTTTATTGGGTTAAATAAAAAATTGAATTAAATTACGCTAAAAATTTAGTCTCTGAAGTAATCTTTCTCTTTTGTTTTCCAGTATAAGTATAGAGACCTGACTATACAGGAGACAACCAGTGTTATTACTCAGTACAAGGACCTCAAACCTGTCATGGATTCATATGGTTAGTCTGTGCATGAGAAAATTTTTGTTCATGAACTGTTGATATTTTAGACCTATTGTGGAGGTTTTTTTGTGGGGAAAAAAGAAGATTAAAACCAGAAAACATAACTCAAGTTTCTCTTTTTTGTCTCTGACATCAACACTTCTTTAGAAACACAGACTCAGTAATATAGTAAGGTTACTTTAGAAAATAACTGTATAATGTGCCAAGAAGCGTCACGTTTTTCACAGCTTAAATTTTAGTTAATCAGTCACTGATGTCATCAGTTGGTGTCCTGAGATTGCTGGTATCTTACAAATTCAGCTTTGCTGCCATATAAAATTCTGTGTAGGAAGAACTGTAAATCAATGAAGAAATGCTTCATTTAAAATAATTGTGGTAGTCTTAATTTAAATTGAGTATGAAGAAAACAGTCAAGTATATAGAAAATTGGCGTAAGGGTTTTGTAATGTAAATTATTGATGATAATCACTGTTTGTTAGCCGTTTAAAGCATCTAAGTTAATTTAAATTTAAGTGTGTTAAATTAAGATGATATCTAGGGTTTCACAGCATACAGTGAGCCAGCATAGCTGCTGAGGTCAGTCTTCTTATGGTCACCTTTTTTTAACTGCTACCTGTGGGATTCCTCTGTGATCCAATTTGTATTACTAATACGTCATCAAAAATTCTAAAGTCTTCTGCTTTTTAAATTCTGTATCTGGATTGAGAAATATTAAGAAGGGACATGGCCAGGTAAAAGATGAATTAGTTTTAACTTGAGTAGCTGCAAGCCAGCAGCTGTCACAGAAATAAAAATTCATGCAGTGGCTGGAGAAACAAAACAGGAGTGAAAGGGCAGGAATAGCTGCACAAGTTTGTGTAAGGATGGTGATCACAATTCCACATATCCTTGAGCTGTAGCCATTTGTGTTCCCTAATGCTCTTTAAGCTGCCTGGGAAAGGCTAAGCACAGAATCGCTTACAGATAATCGATATTATTTGTAGAACTGACATCAGCTGCAAGAAGATGATTACATTGCTGATGAGACAGCTTTCAAGTTCATATTAATCATGATAATAATTCATATTAATAATTATACCCCCGTTGAAATCCCAACGTGCTCTACCTGCCTTTGCAGAACATCAGCACCACAATAATTGTACACTGTAACATACATTTGAATTATGGCTAGAAACTTTCAGGTGGAATTAGGAAGATAAAAGCTTCCTCAACAGAAGCTGATTTATTCAGCCAAGAATAATGTATTGGATTAAAAGTATGAGAAAACTACAGCAACTCAGTAAATTTAGGTTAGAATTCTTGTGCAGTTTGTGACTAAGACTAAGATTTGGCAGAAAGTCAAGCACTTTTTCTTCCACTTCAGTGTGTTACTGTTTGGTTAAATTACCTTTACTGATTCTGTAATAAATGCCTGTGGCCCAGTAATTTTCAGTATTCTTGCTGACCTGTTTTTTTGAAGAAAGCGTAAGAAATTCTTCAAAAACCTCAGATGACAGTTGTTTTTTTAAATAAAGTTTGAGTTCAGATTATCTTTGCAGCAATTTGCATTCCTTGCAGTTTGCAAGGTTCCAACATTTTACTTGGCCACTGCATGAGGACATAGTTTTATTTGTAGAGAAGGTAGTTTCACATTGATTAGTCATTCATTTCTCAGAAGTGTGTTATTCATAAGGAGTTACCTGACTGTGGGCAGTCATTTGCTAATCCATAAATGTGCAAGAGGTGAACCTTTCAGGCTGAGTTTATATGTCTGTAACTTGTGAAAACTTATGCCAATAAATAGATGGGGTATAACCTGAACAGAGATTAACGTAACCAATATGTGTTAAAAATATTGTTTGTTCCCTTTCAGTTTTTAATGATGGTTCATCTAGGGAGTTGATGAGCCTCAGTGGAACCATTCCAGTGCCTTACAGAGGTAAGCATTTATTACAATTTTCATCATCCCCATTATTTTCCATTACATGAAAAAATTATTTAGATTTGTCCTGATTCAACTTCACTGCTTCAGTGATCACTCTTTTCTTGAAATCTTTTACTTGTCCAAAATAAAATATTTTAAAGAAATTGTTCTCTATTTTTGCTGCATGTTAAAATTTGAATGCTGAGTATTGCTTATTCAGTCATTTATGGTTTTGTAGCATCTCTTTTTTTTCAGCATTACACGTTTTTTTTCAAGCTTGCCAATGGAATGAGGGTTGCAAAGCATTTATTGCTGCAGCTAACAGTAATTCAGTTTAGAGTGTTGTAATGTTGCATTGTAGAACAAATGAGATTGCATATTGGTGGTGAATGATAATTGTAAATCAAAGTTAAATTGTTCTGAGAAATAATGAGTTTGTGGCCATAGCGTTACCTATTCATCGAATGTTATTATTGTGGCTTTGGCTTCTGAACTGGTACAGTTGAGTTTACTGGGTTTAGGAGTTCTTTATGAATCTGAACACAGGAGGACAGTTGAAGAATTGAAATAACTTTAAAAATCTTTCAAAATATCTTTTCTAGGTAACACATATAATATCCCGATTTGCTTGTGGCTGCTGGACACCTACCCTTTCAACCCCCCAATTTGTTTTGTTAAACCCACTAGCTCTATGACAATAAAAACTGGGAAGCATGTTGATGCAAATGGAAAGATATACCTTCCCTACCTGCATGAGTGGAAATATGTAAGTATAGGGAACTTGGAATTCTCAAACTGCTCATTCTGCATTCGTCAAAATAGTTGCATCATTTTTAGTAAAAATCATAGTCTTTATTAGAGATCTTAAACCATTTTTTAAATAAAATCAACTGTTTGTTTTTTGGAGTGTCGTAAAGTTCAGGATGTTGCATTCTGTGTTCTGGTTATTTAATGTAATTGTATCTTTAGTTACAACTTGTCTGATTAAACAGTGTAGCATAAAGTGTTCTCTCCCCTGCCAGGAGAGTGATGTGAAGATTTGTGAGATAATATTTATAGAAGGGAAATTATACATTTACTTAGAACATCTCTCTGACTAAAATGGACTTTTATAAGCACTTGGACTTCTTTATGTAGACATCCCTGGAGCCTCATGTGTATGAATGTATTTGTTTTACCAATAAATAGAGGCATTGAGCAGTGCAGGCTTCATAGAAGTTTTGGCCAAAACATGGACTTGTAAAGAAGATAAACTATGTTGACAAGAATAGAAAAATTACACAAGATGCATGGTTCTGTAAAAAGCGATTAACAGGAATAAATTTATTAAGGATGGGTGGTAGTTCAGTGCTTGCATAGTAATAGTGGAAAAAACTGCCCAGGTCAGGATGCAGGTGTTGCACAAAGCAAGAGGATCATCTGAGGTACAGGTGATACAGAGCTCTTTCCGTTCGAGAGGTTGGTAAAAGTAAGTAAGTGGATTATAGAGCTAAGTAAACTTGGATTTGGGATGTTTAATCTACTGCTGCATTCATGATATTTGTTCTTATTTTGGCAAAATGAAATCATGCCTATATTAAGTAGTTGTAAACAGAGAAGCCTGGTTTAACTGTATTTAAAGGTTTGTGCCGCTCCTTAATGGGTTAGAATATTTTTTCTGTTGAGACATTCTGAATCAGAGCAAAAGCTATGGTATATGAAATTGAAATGTCTAAAAAACTTGGGGATCTGCATGTTTTTCATGATGGGGGGTGGATTTAACTTTTTAAGATATAATTATAATCCATCTTTGGACATTCGTACCCAGTCATTTGTTGTCCTGCAGTTGTTACAGAAGCGTGTATTACGCGGTTTGTTCTGGGTGTAAACGTGGCTGCTGATGTGTTTCGCTGTATGGTTCTGAGTGCAAGCTGGCTGGGTTTGGTATGGCTAACAGAATCCAGAAAGGAAGTTAATTATGCACATATGTATACAGATATAGACATGCATTTTAAGAAAATTTAAACCCAGAAATAAAAGGAGTGCTTTTGAGAGCTGATGAAATGGCATCCTTTTGTTGCTACAGTCAGCTAAACTCTCTGTTAGCAAAATGAACAACTTGTGATTTGCTTTCCCTCCCAGCCCCAGTCAGACTTGTTGGAGCTGATCCAGGTCATGATTGTTGTGTTTGGAGAGGAACCTCCAGTGTTTTCTCGGCCTACTGCTTCCTCCAGCTACCCACCATACCAGGCAACAGGCCCACCAACCAGTAAGAGCTCATCACTACTGATTTCTGCAGATAATCATATTAATATTTCAAAGGGATTGTTGCCCTGCACAGTTTGCCCACAGTTAACGCATTTTACTTTTTATATTGCTGGCTAATGAATTCACCTGGGCTGTACTTACCTTGTTGGACTCAATGATCTTAAAGGTCTTTTCCAACTTAAAAGGTTCTGTAAGTCTAAGAAGTTTTGGGCGGTTTTGTGTTTTGGAGGGGAAATGTCAAGTTTATATTACAGCAAAGCAAAACCCAGATAAAACCACAATGCCCTCAAACACCCCCAAACTCCTCAAAACAACCAGTGTCCTGTCAACATTCCATGATAGACTTAAAAAGAGATTATTCAAATAACTGTCTTTGTATTGTATTTTTTTTCATTCTAGTAATATAAGCCCATCTTTTAAGTATCCTGCAACCATTGATTTCATGAGCACAAGCATGCCTACTGCTTGTTTCCTATGCCCACACTCCTGTTTGTGTGGTTTTTTGGGGTTTTTTTTCAAGTTGCTGGCTGAATATTAAAAAAATCTTGCCTTGTGATTTTTTCATTCTTTTTTCTCTGTTGATTTGTTGTTCTGACTTGGTACCCGTTCTTATTTTCTTGCAAAAATCCTCAAGACCTCTTAAATCATTTGTTTATTTAAACTTCTGGAGGCATCTTATTTTAAAGAGTGGGTATAGGTAGGTGGGGGAAAAAGAGGAAGTGGGAAACAGAAAATCCTAGAAATTCTTCCAGGAGGAGACTCTGCTGGGAGGAAAAAACCCAAGAAAACAGCATAGAGCTTCTCACACCAAAGACTGGGACAGCTGGGGAGGGAGAGCAGATTACCTGGGGATTGTTTAATGATGTTATAAGAGTTCCACATTAATTTAATGGTACAGTAGCTGTATTTGGGGTTATTTATTTTTGCTGGATTTTTAAGGCTGTGTCTGTTTTGTATTGAAGTATGGCTTTTGCTTGATCACAGTGTTACTTTTGGAAAACTGAAGTGCTATTCATTGTCATTTCCAGCAGAAGCCATTTTTAGCAAGGTTTTAGGCTCTGAACCTGTGAGAAAATGGGTAGTAAACATAAATGGGACCGTTAGTAATAATTGACTAAAGGCAAATGTTTGGGACTTTTTAGCTTGTCCGTGGCTTCCCTGCCTGTAAGAGCACCAGAGGATTGGATTGTCCTGATTTTCCAGGAACAGTGGGGGTCAGTAGAAGTGCAGTTTTAGCAGAGGCTGTGACTTGTGCCCTAAGGACAAACCTTCAGTGAACCACACTTGATTACTCTTGTAGTCACTCAATGCTGAAGTGCTTTGAATTACTGTTTTGAATTGAATTGAAGAACTAGGAATTACTTCATAGCTGAAGTAATTTTAGTGAAAATGTTTCAGGGTTCTGAAATTTTTCATAGCTACCTAGTTTTGCTAGGGTAACCAGTCTTATTTTACAGACATTTAGGGTTTGGGTTTTTTCAGGTTGTAGATACATTGTTTAAAAAGAAATTCAGTCCTTTGACAAAAAAGATTGTAATCATTTGAAAGCACTGACGGGTGGAAATAGCTCAGCTCTTAAAAAAAAAAAGCTATTTGATGCAATATTCCTGAATTTGCTAGAAATGTGGAATAAGTATGTCCGAAACATAATTTCTGTCAGCTTTTCAAGAAAAATTTTAAACTTGCTAAGACTATTAAAGCCTTAGACATACATATGTGCTGATAACAAATCTTTAAATACAACTTCCAAATAGCAGAAATTACTAGATGAGGACATGGTTGGATCATTAAGCAGCTAATTAACTACTCTGAAGGTGCTTGAATTATGCATGTGTTATTTAGCAAGTAAAGATCATTGGTTAGAAAGGTTAAATTCTTTTTTCATCTCTTATATAAAAAATGAAGGCAGCTCTTCAGGTGGCTGATCTTTAATGCCATGCTTTTTTTTTTGTCCTGAGTACCCTAGCTGCAGGTTCTTTTTTTTTTCTTAGTACACCTACTTGTTGTGCATTTTAAAATCAATACCTATTTTTATCCATGCAGTGATTAGTTTAAAGTAATAATTAAGAAAAAAAAATCAATAAAACAATAAGGTTATTTTTATATATGAGGAAGAACTTCTTTACATTGCGGGTTTTAACTTCTGAAATGTAAAAATACACAAAATCATTGTTTTATTTAGCTTCCTATGTGCCAGGAATACCAGGTGGAATATCTCCCTATCCACCATCAAGCACTCCAAACCCAAGGTAAGAGTCCCTTTAAACCATCATCATTTACCTGAGAGTCTCACTGAATAGTGTCTAATCATAATTGTATTTTCTTATGGTGTATTTGTGGTATCATTATTCATGTTAGCAGGTTTTGTTAAAAGTGAGGGCTGAATTCTTTTCAGTAGCCAAAATTGGAGGAAGGCTTAGCTTTCTTAGTGTTTCTTTAAATAAAACATATAGGGGGGATAAATAGATTTTGAAATTACCTAATTCCCAGCTGTTCTCTTCCTTCAGTCGTATTTTTTTTTAATGTTGATATATTTGCATGACACAGAAAGAAATGTACCCCTACAAGTCAAGATTTTATTAGTAACTCAAAAATTGAACAAAACATTCCTGGGTTAATACAAACCTTGACTCCAGCGTAAATGTGGACTTAATTCAGAGCGCTCTAAGAGAATTTGAAGGACACAATTACATTAAAAGCTTTTTATTAATATTAACCAAGTTTTTTTCTATATAATAGTTTGAAATAAAGCATTACCAGAAGACTTGCAGATCTGTCTTAGCAAACAGTGAGGTGTTGACTACTGCCTCCTAGTGTGCACTTGTATTTTTTACATCATAATTAAATTGGTTTTATTATTAATATCCTTATGTCATGATTTTGTGGTAGGAGCATATGAGATGTTGCTGTAATATGGAGCATTTTGATTTTTAAAAAAATTTGAAAATGTAAACACCTGTGAGGATTGGGAAGGGTAGGGAGTGTTGTGTTTTAAGGGGTGAAAAGTTAGGATTTTTGTAAGTTCTTACAGCATGTTTTTTTCTCCCAAGTGTGTTTATTTAAAGTGTTCTTAATGTTTATACAAAAGTAAATAATAGAAGACCTGTTTTTAAAATACATAATTTATGAATCAACAGAAAGGTTTTAAGATCTATAAAATTTGCAGTTACCTGAAGAAAGACAGAATATGCTTATTTTATATTTTGCATGTGGTTTTGTACCAGTTTGTTTAATTATAACTATAGCTAATACTCTGCTGCATACAGGTGTTTTTCAGTCTAGTACTGACTAATTTGTGTCCTAGTTTTAGTTGAGAGCAAATGTATTTTAGAAAGGTGCTGTAGACAGTCATATGTCATCTCACAATTGTTTCAGTGAGCAAGTGAACACTTTTGCCTTCTTCATCCTTCAGAGCAGGACTAAAAATTTCTGGAGGAGTTTGTTTCGCCTTGCAACTATATTTTGAACAGCATTTTTAGGTTTACATAAAGCAGTTCATCAGTCATCTTCTTAACTGTTTTCATATTAAAAATTTTTAATTTGAAATTGCCGTGTGGGAGCTGGTAGCTAGAATAATTTCTTTCGGATACTTGTGGGATTTCGTATAGCAAAACGAAGAGGTTCAGGAGAATTTGTTATTCAAATGTTGACCAGGCAATAACTAATAGGGTTTCAGATAAAATGGTATCTTATGTAATACCAGAAGTACCGGTTGTGAAAGATGTTAATGTGAACAGGAAAAAGGCCTGCAATTTTAACATTTTATAATGTAAATGAATGTTTAACATGGTGGCAATAAAGATAATAGAGGTGGATGATATTTTACTAATAGTTGCATAACATTGGCATATCTTTCTTTGTCAAAGCAGCTACCCAAACTATCCTTATCCAAGTGGTGTTCCATTTCCAGCAACCACTGGTGTGCAGTACTACCCTTCTCAGCCTCCTGTCACCACTGTCGGTGAGTACCTTGGAAAGGGTTTCTCTGAAGTAAACCTTCTCTCTATAGCTGATACATAAAGAAATAAAATGGAAAAAGGAACATGTTCTTACATGATCTTTAATGAAAATTTATTCAAAGGAAGAAAAAAATACATTTTATGTTCTTCACCTTATATTTTATTCAGTCAGGAATTCCATAAAGTCCTGGGTTTATGGGATACATTGTGTGTGCTTTTTGAATATTTTGAAGAGCACTGCACGTAACTACATGGTTTTTTTCCTCACCCTTCAACTGTAGGTGACTTTTGATTGTCTGCATTGCTCTGTTCATCGTTTAGAAAAATAACTTTGTCATCATTTAAACATCTACTGGACTCACTTTAGTTATGCTTTCCTTCCTCCAAAAGTAATAACTTCCTAAAGTAGGAATTTGGAATGAGCTTTGTTTTTAGTGAGTTTCTTTTCCAGCCTCTTCCCTCTTGCTTCTTATTGATCTCTACTTGTCACTTCCTCCTTTGTTCCCTCTAGCATTGGCATTTAGGGCATTGACATGTGTCTTTTCCCCTTCTGCTCTGTGGCCCGTTGCTGACATAGAGCATGAACTTGCTTTCCACCCTGCACCTCATGTTCAGGGTATGGGTAGAAGACTGGGAACCAGGGATAAGTATCACCTAGTTAAGTGGGAAGCTGGTGCAGAAACTTTCCAGCTGGCTGATAGTCCTTTTGGCACAGTTGTATGGTGAGGCTGTAAATTCTGTTGTCATGTTCACATTATCAATCCACTGTAGGCTCTTGAGCACCATAATTTAGAAGTGCATCTATAGGTTCTTCATTCAATGTGTGAACTCCCAGTTATTTATGGAATTGCCTGGGTTAGAGTCATAGAATGTCTTTTCTTTCCAGAGCTGTGTGTATTTTGTGATTTTCCTTCACATACATGGGGACAAGGCAAGGGAAGAGAGATGCTTCTACTTTACTGTTACTAAAATATCTGAGGAGTTCTGTTACTACAGAATTTGAAAGCAGCAGTAAGTTGTATGTTGTATTTTTCTTGTGCCTGATCCTGTCCTTTGTGTCCAAGTTCTTTCAGCCTTTTCAGTTACAAAAGTCTTTTCTGAAAGTTCTTGGCTGCTTCAGTGGTCCCCTCCACTCTGAGGTGATGTGAGTCTGCCATGCACAGTGCAAGGAAGCTGCTGTCCCACTCGAGTACCTCAGACAGTGCTTGGTGTTGTGGGGCTGCACTTGTGTCCTGGAGAACTAATAGTCTCCACTGGCTCTCATGTAGGGAGCTGATAACCTTTCTGGGGAAAGTTGGCTTTCTCCAGTCTTTCTCAAAACAAATCCAGTTTTGTAGCAGAGTGTTCATTTAAAATAGAAATCTATTCTATTTAATTTCTTTCCCTCGTTTTCATCCCCACTGAAGATTAATAGAGGTGGCAATATCTGCCAAAGATAGAGGACTCTTCCGGTCCTCAGTTAGATCATCTGGGAAACGATGATGCAATGTTGTAATGCCAGGTTTCATAGTGACAATTTAACATTACACTGACTCATTTGCTGCAGCTAGGTAAAGTCCTACACGTGTTTTACATGGCTTATCTCTTGTGCCAAGTGAAATGCAAACACATCTCTTCAGTCATCCACTGTACTTAGAGTATTGTGAGGTGTTTTTGTTGTTGTATTTGTTTTGTTGGGTGTTTTTTACAGTACAGTATTGTTTTTTCCTTTCAACTGGAAATGTTTCTTTCCTGTACAGTTTGTTTGTTTGCCTGTGGTTTATTGTGATAGTTTATTTAGGAGCATATCAGTTGCTACAACTTCAGAGTTTTGTGTAGGTGGTGGTGGTGTTTTTCCTATAGTGAGCCTAGTTCAAATTAAATGAAAATGTTCATGCAAAGCAGCTCAAGTTTTTAACAATCAGTGTTTTATCAAATAGTCCTTCAGGCTTTTTCTTTCTGTTCAGTCATCTGCCATTAATTACTTTTCTGATGCAGTTACTGGCTTGATGATTCTGTAAGGTCACTTCTGAAACCAGACTCTGCCTAGTAAAGGTTAAAGGTTTTAGAGTTCTGTGGGTTTAATGACCATGTGCCATGAAATCGTCCCCAAGCTAGGCTAATTATGGAAGTGACAGAAAATGCTACGGGTTCATGCTCTTTAAGAAGATACACTGATTGAGCTGTATTAAAATGACTTTTTTATGTTCAAAGACCCCTTCTCTATCTGGTGGCATTTCTGTGTGAACTTTCATTGTGTTAGGTGTATTGTCATTTTACTTTTTTTCCTCTGTCCTACTTTACTGTTAAAGTGAGCCTTGCATAAAAACTCCCTGAGTGAGGGATGTCGGGGGAAAAGAAAGTAAACGTAAGTTCTACTGATATTGGTTCTGGCGGATTCTGACTTTGTGTTAGAGAATAATTCATTATGTAAAGTAAAAAGTAACTAAAATCATGCTCATGCTGGTTTTTGAAGGGAAATCAGGCCTTTTTGATTGGGAACAATTGTCTGCCTTAAACAGGAAGTCCTAAACAGTGAATAAACTCTTTGTCCCAGATAGTTTGACTGACTTGGTTTAAGTTTTACTTCTCAGTGTAGAAAGTGCTGTTCTTTTCTCCTTTTCATAAGAAGCAGCAATGATGGATTCCTTGGTTTGTGTGTATGGTGCTATTTGACAACTTCTGTTGCTGGCTCTAATAGTTAACCAAATTTTGCAGATTACCTTGTTGACTGGCAACAGGGTGCATTTTTTAGGCCAGAACTGTAAATCAGATGAAGCGTTAGGACACTCATATTTTCCTAAGGCTGTCTTTGCACCAGTTGTTTAATAATTCAATCTCTTTTATTTTTCAGTGTTAATTTGCTTGGTTTTTTAAAAAAGTACACATACTCTGGTGCAACTTATATGTACATAAAGTGCTCACGTTAGTAATGATCCAAATTTATGTTTTCTGTATTTTAGAAAGTGGATTAGTAAAGCATGATGTGTTCTTCCCATAATTCCTGTCATTCATTTGCATAGCTTTATTTCTCCACCCCTATGGCTTGGTAGGTTTTGTGGATATGAACAGAGTAAAAAACATAGGGAAGAGATATAAATTTGTGCAGTCTTGTTTTGATAGCAGAAGTAAAAAAAAAAAGTCTTCAATTATACAAGATTCACGTGAGCAGTAATGAGTATTTTTTTCATTTTGTTGTTTTTTGAAACCTAGGGCACTGGGAAATGTGATGTACATAATGCTGTAACAGCTTCAGGGTTTTGATAGCTGTGTCTCTGGATAAAAAGATACTCCAGTAAAAATTCTTCTTGCATATTTTCTTTGCAGTTACAGAGCTTCAAATCTCTCTGTGTTTCATTCACAGCTGTTGTAAAGTTTAGGCACAAAAGCTGCTGTAATTCTTGCTTTGTCAGTAGTTGTTACAATCCAGTTGAAATTTCACTGATCTAGAAGGTGTGAGGCACAAGCCTGGGGAAACTGTGACCCTCCAGTTATTTCCACAGAATAACTGAAGTGGTTTGTGATAAATATCACCAGTAGCCACTTCACATTCTCTAGAGCACTCTGAGTTTCCTGGTCTGGAGACACATTGCACTTCCAGTGACAGACACAAAGTATTTACAAAGGTCTTTAAAAGTGTGTTAGTGACACTCTTGAAATTATCATTGAAAGGCTGGTTTGCAAAAGCATATTCAGGTCTCCTGCCCCTTCTACTCACTTGCCCACAGGAATGCACAGTTCTTGATCTTGGAGGAAGTGATCTTTGAATGTTCACCTGCTCTCTCAGACCCCCTCTTCCTCTGTGGTAAATTCCCATGGAATTCTTCTGAGAAGGTCCCTGAAGAGTCCAAAGTTAGCTCTCCTGAGTTCCAGGGTTGCTCATTGCCCTGCTTTCTCCTTGTGGGATACAGAACTCTGTGATCTCACGGACACTGTAGCCGAGGCTGCTCCAACCTTCACAATGTCCAACCAGACATTCCTGGTTAGTTACACGAGGTCCAGCAGCACATCTTTCCTCGTTGGCTGCATCTGTATCAGAACGGTATTGTCAGTGCTTTCCAGGAATCTCCTGGACTGTGTGTTCCTGGCTGTTGTCCCTCCAGCAGGTGTCAGGGTGGTTCCCCATGAGAACCTGGGCTGCATGCCCTTCCTGGAAGTATCCCCACTTACGGTGCATGGATGGTCTCTGTAGCTCTCCCTCTGTCTTTCCTAGTTTAAAGCTCTCCTTACCAGGCCAGGCAATCATAAAAAAACCCCTAAAACCCAAAAACTATACCTGTAGTAGGCAAATTAATTGTCTCAAGCCAGCTGTTACATTAATTGCAGTTGAATACATCCAGCCATTAACTCTTGTTCTTCTTTAAAAGGTCTCAGACTAATAACATTTATAGACTTCAGAGGAAATGGCCATCCCATTTTTAAATTAAAAAAAGAGTGTGGATATGGGAATAGTGAAGTGAATGAATGGATGCATACTCTTAAATTTACTTGTGTCCATCCCAATGTATGTTACCTCCCTGTGGTCTCTTTGCTGCTTCTGGAAATCATTATGGAGAGCAGTTCATTTTACGGTCTCACATTGCTGAAGTACATAGAGCAGGTTGGCCACTTGCTATTCCAGCTGGCTTTATACTGCAGCCCAGCATTAACCTTATGCTTGTGAAACCCTGTTGTGCAGGACCCAGCAGAGATGGCACCATCAGCGAGGACACCATCCGCGCTTCCCTCATCTCGGCGGTCAGTGACAAGCTGAGATGGCGGATGAAGGAGGAGATGGATCGCGCACAAGCTGAGCTCAATGCCTTGAAACGCACAGAAGAGGACCTGAAGAAAGGGCACCAGAAACTGGAAGAGATGGTAACTCGCCTGGATCAGGAAGTGGTAAGCTGAGATGAGCCACTGCTCCCCACCTGAGTGTTCCTAGTAGTGAACAGAAGCTTGTAAATAATTAATTATTGAGCATGATAGAAGTAACAAAGCATCCAGCACATTGTGCTTTTTCCCTTTCGCAGCTGGGTGCTTGTGCTCAGACTGAAGCAAGTCAGAAACACCAGTGGCCATGAGATACAGTGTCCTGCATGTCTTAAAAATGTCATTGCTCAGTAGTGGAGGAACAGTTCTATTTTTCCCCATCCTTCCTTTGAAAGTTGTTAGTGGTGTGAGATTATTTCGTATTTGCATCTCAGTTTCTTGATGATAATGCGTAACAGCAGCACTGGAGAACATTTCAGTGTCTTAGTGCAGAGAACACTGATTTTGGTCACAGCCTCCTTGTATAACCTGCCTTGTGTAACTTCTCCTTTCCCAGAAGTGTCTCCTACTCACAGTACGCTCAGAAATTCCTGCAGTTTTTCATTAAGGCATCTTCCGCTTAGTCCATCTGCTCCTTGCACTGCTGCTCAGGAGTAAGATTTTGGGATTTGATGAACAGTTTCTGAAACTAGCTCAGTGTTCAGGTGTGGTTTAAAACAATAATTAGAAATTATTAATTGGACTAGAGAACTGGGAATATGGCATTCCAAAGAAAATAATTACTTTGGCTTTTCTTCTGTTATCTTTAGCTAGTTTAAATGGTTATTTTTCCTAATGTGGCAACTTGGAAATACTTGGAGTGTTAGCATGCCTCCTCTACAGTTATAAACGTGTAATGGATTGACATTATCTAAAGCAGATGTTACTTTTTAAAAAGAATCTGAAATCTACAGATTGATGGCTCGCTCTTTTGTAAAAATCATAATAGAGATAGGCAGAGAAGTACAGAATGAACTGGTATGTCTAAATATCTTTCATCTAGACAATTGTATCACAAGAAGATAAATAAACATCTTTATTGTTTTTAGGCTGAAGTTGACAAGAACATTGAACTTCTCAAAAAGAAGGATGAGGAGCTCAGTTCTGCCTTAGAGAAAATGGAAAGTCAGTCAGAAAATAATGACATAGATGAAGTTATTATTCCTACAGCACCACTTTACAAGCAGATCCTGAACTTATATGCAGAGGAAAATGCAATTGAAGACACCATCTTCTACCTTGGGGAAGCATTGAGACGTGGAGTGATAGATTTAGATGTCTTTTTAAAGGTAGGTTTCTTGGGATGTTTTTAAGATGTGCATTTTAAATGTATTTACTTTGGACTCTTTTGTTCAGCGTACTAATGTTCATGATCTCTTCACAGAATAGGATCCTGTAGGAACAGGAATATTTATACATTCAAGCATAAAGTTTTAGAATGTAATTTCATAATTAAAAGACCAATTTTAAAAGCATTATTGATATGAAGTCATATTGTTTTCTCCTTGTGTAGACCTTGCTAGTTCTGTTTATCTGCTGTTAGAAGAACCATTCTCTGCCCCATGGGAATTGCATTATAGTCTGATTTCACCTTATGGGGAGTGCATATTAGTTCTTTGATAGGAATATATGTGGAGTTAATAACTAACTATTTATTATTTCAATTTAATGAATTAGTTAATAATTAAAAATTGCAAAAAATAAACTGTAGTGATTGCATTTGGTAGCCATCTGCCAGTCATTTTAAGCCAAGAAAATGCCACTTAGTAGAAGAGTGAATTTAGTGTTTCCAAAAAACTGACATCCCATTTGGGTCACAGAACGTGCCGTGCTTTGAACATTTGTATTGCAGTATTATCAAGTTTTTATCAGAACTTTACCAATAGCCAGCTGTTGTTATTCTTTCTGTCTGCAGCATGTACGTCTTCTGTCTCGCAAGCAGTTCCAGCTGAGGGCATTGATGCAGAAAGCAAGGAAGACTGCTGGACTCAGTGATCTCTACTAAATTCCCAGACTTTACCTGGGAAGTTAGATTTCCTTATGAAGCAGCCATTCTCTTGATCTTTCTCTTAATCAGTAGGTGCCCAGAGTAAGTTATTACATCATTCGAGTGTAAGATATTTTGAATCAATAATATATTTTCTTTTTGGTAAAGACTAGCTTTTATTAATGCACTTTCTATCTCCTGTAATCTTTGTGCTGGTGGACTTAACGCTGAATAAAACTTGTTGCATATTTTCTTCCTCTACAGAACTGTGTATGATGTGCTTTCTTTTCAAACAGGGCCTGCCTTAAGCTGACACTGCATAACCATACTTTCACTTTACTTGTGAGATTTGGAAGTTGTTGTGCCAAACTGGAAAAATTCATTTATTATGACCAGTGAAAACTGAAAACTCAAAAGGTCTCAGCACCATAACCAGCCTGGCTTGAGACTGACCCTTTGCCTTAAGACTTTTCATGTTACTGCTGGCTCTGAAGAGGGGGGAGTCCATTTTAAAAAACTGGGTGAGACTTCCGTAACTGCATAACTGCCTGAAGCCTCTAGCACAGCTGCACACATAACATTATTACACAGGTGATGTTTGAGTTGGTGTGACTTGAAAAGTAGAACTGATTTAGGTGGGTGGAAGTAGAGCTGCATGTGGGAGACAAAGCCCTATGAAGAAAAAACAAGGAAACAGACGTAACAGTTTGTGGTTTATTTGGTGTTGTAGTTGGTACTACAGTTGGACACTCACTGTCTTGTTGCACATAGAAACCTTAACATTTTTTAAACATGCTCTGGAGACAGAACTTACAACTAGACTGATAAGAGTACACAAAAATAAGGTTCTCTAAGAAAAAAATATCCACAAAAATTCCAAAGCAGTGTTAGGAAAATACACTTGGACCTATCAATAGTGAAATATTTAAGCTATTCAGCTGGCAGAGAAGGTTGGTCAATTGGCTTGACAATCCTTCAACTTCAAGAAAAGTCTTTGGTTTCACATTGTGTAGCAATTACTCCTTATTCCTTTGAACCAACATGAAACAAGATGAGGAAAAGGCAAAGGGTTTTGTAGGCAGTGCTGCTTTGAATGCTGGATTTCTCTCATACCACTTCACTGAACAAGACTGACTAGGTTATCTAGCTCTGGCTAAGAACATGGGTGTCTGTGAACAGGGAAAACCCTAGATTAGTTTCCTAATACTATCTTCAGGAAACTCCATTGTTCAGATCTGAGCTTTTTGTGTGTTCTAGTTGAGATAATACATTGAAAGATTTGACTTACTTGGAAAGTGCAACGTAAGACAAACCACTAAACCCGTTAAACTGCTAAGAGCCAAAAACTGCTTGGGCAGGTTTAAAACTGTAGTTCCTTCTGGATTGCCCACAGTGTGTCTGCACTCTTCCTTAATTTGTCCTCTTCCTCAGGTTTTAGGATCATCTTTACTACGTCAGTGATGCCATTACTGCCCAGTACACAAGGAACACTTAGGAAGACATCTTCTTTAATTCCATGCAAGCCCTGCAAAGTACATAAGGATTGTTAGGCTGGAATTTATGTATGTCTGTATGTTTCATAGAACATCCTATCAGGAAACTAAATTTAGTTGAAATTAAACTAGAAAGTGATCACTGTTTTTCAGAATTCCAGAGATACTTAATTCTCAGTAAGACAGAAATCAGGAAAAAGGGGCTGCTCACCTTAACAATGGTAGAGATGGGGTGCACTCTTCTCAAATTCTTCATAATACTTTCAGCTAGGTCTCCCACAGAAAGGCCAATAGCCCAGGACGTGTACCCCTTCAGTTTGATCACCTCATAGGCACTGCAGAGACACAGACGCTCATTAAAGAACAAGTGCCATCAACTGAAATGCGTCGAGTTTGTGAGAAAGTCTTTTGGAAGTGTCCTGATCAATTTGGAGGCATCAGAAGCTTGACTGATTTGCTGGCACGACCAAAAGGAACTCAGCAGTGAATAATTCTATTTGCATTTTACACTAGTCCCCACAATTATACTAGAAGCCTAGAAGTTTAAGCTCTTCCCTAATTTAAAGTTTACTAATTATGAAAACTTAACTGCCAAATCTACATTACTCCTTAAAATATAATTTAATGTTCTGTAGTTTGTATAATGTAATGTAGTTTGATATTTGGGGCTACTGAGGTATTCTAGATCTGGGTACTGCAATTCAGAGATTTTTCAGCTCTTCATGAGTTGTTCTTGTGTTGAAATCTATAAAAAAGCCAAACCAGTGTTTACCTATCTACGACCTGCTTATGGACCTCCTTCCAGTGTTCCTTGTCTCCGTCAGTTCCCAAGTCTGGATGAAGAGCCTTCAGAGAGACGCCAGCAACATTGACTCCGCTCCAGACAGGCACTGAGAGTTGCACATAGATTAATTATCTCACAATACTTAGTCCTTCTCAAATTAACAGTTAACATAAGCTCTAGCTGGATTATCTGCAACACATCACTTACGATTTAGCTATGACCTTCAATATAGTACAATCTACAAGGCCAATCTAAATTGCAGGCTGAGAACCTAGGAGCACAACAACATTTACACATGCTGTCACAAAGTTTGAATACACCTTTGTTAAAGTGAAATACCTGGGCAACATGAACTAAAATGACAGTCACTGTATTTTGCAAAGTTTTCTCAAAGTAAGAATTGATTCCAGGTGCATTCTGGTGGGTGTCAGGAAGCAGATAGTACTGCTCTGGTGCTGCTTGGAAAAGTATAGGTTGAAGACAGAAAAAGTGCTTTCTCCTGTCCTCCAGTCTTGCCTCTGCACCTCAATTCCTACATACAGTAATTAAGAGATGCCAGTAATGGCAGATGAGTGACTGCCAGTAGGTTTGGTGCAGATCTTTGAGAGGCCCTTGCAAAGAACTTTATCCTCTTGCTGCTTCAGTTTGAGTTTTTTTGGGAGTTATGAGAACAACTTAGCCTAGAAATGTTTAGCCACCTCAGGTTACAGTAATGACCTTTTCCAAGCACAGTCACTCAGGTCAAATATAGATCATCTAGGGTTACTCTGTGCAGCAAAAGACTTAAATCAAGACTTGCATTTTTAAGATGCTGCAGTGCAAAGGTTTTGGAGCAATGTTTTGCTGAGCTTTTCGAGGTGTTTCAAGGTGACGCAAACAAAGCATCAGGGAGCTCTGTGTAACAGCCAGCCCTATTTCACCCTTACCGCTGGAATCTCCGTGCTCTCCAACGATCCATCCGTGGCAGCTCAGGGGGTGGATGCCCAGCCGTTCTCCCATGAGGTGGCGGAAACGGGCAGAATCCAGATTGCAGCCACTACCAATAACACGGTGTTTAGGGAAGCCACTGATCTTCCAGGCCACATAGGTCAAAATATCCACTGTGAGGAGAACAGGGGGATAACAAGTGCCACTCATGAGTGAATTGATAATGAGGATGGTTTCCATTCCGTAAGCATTTTATCTGCATGCTAGTTGCAGGGAACGCAGCTCAAAGCAGTGCCCACGGCCAGGCACTGCAGTGGGCTAACATAATGGCTGTTTTATATAACATAACAGCTGTTTTAAACAGTCTCTCAGCTCTGCCTTTATGCTATGCATGCAATTCTCAGTGACCCTTACTGTGCTCAAGATCACTCAGACTGAAAACCCAGGTTTATTTCTCAGAAGACTAAACTGCTGAGCCTGGAGAGGGAAGATGACATTTTTTGCTATATAGGTATCATAGAATGGTTTGGGTTGAAAGGGACCTTAAAGATCATTTCATTCCAACCTCCTGCCATGGGCAGGGACACCTTCTACTAGACCAGGTTTCTCAAAGCTCCATCCAACCTGGCTGTGACCACTTCCCGGAACAGGGCATCCAGAACTTCCCTGGGCCAACTGCTCCCGTGTCTTACCAACTTTATAATAAAGAATTTCTTCCTTATAGCTAACCTAGATCTACCTCTTTCAGTTAAAGCAATTATCCCATGCCCTTGTAAAAAGTCCACCTCTCTTTTAGGCCCCTTTAGGTACTGGAAGGTTCTCAAAGGTCTCCCTGGAGCCTTCTCTTCCCCAGCACAAGTATGTTCTAAAAGCCTATACACTAATGCCACCTTACTGAAGAAACACTATTCTCTAAGCCAAATCCTCTTATGGCAACACAAGACAAACCTGGGTTTGAGACAATAAGCAGCTTGCAGTCAGGACTGTATTTAACAACATTGGGAATGATGAATTTGAAGATATTCACGTTGCGCTGGACCAAGTTAAGGCGGCTCTCTCCTTCTTGCTGCCGGGCACCAGCAGTGACAATGACCAGCTTGGAGTGTGCAGTCACACTGTAATCTGCAGACAAAAGGCTGTGTCAAACATGAGCTCTTACTCCACATGGTTCAGAACAGGAGTTCTCACTTCCTTTCTGTACTGAGGTCTCAAATTCTCAAGTTTGAGGGTGTAGCAATTCCCTGGTAATTGGTACCCTAGTCTTTGCCTCTATAGAAAATGAAATTTCATTTTAAGACTGGCTCATCGCCACAAGTGACAACACTGAGGCATGTCAATATTGTAATATGCAGCTGCAGGCAGTGATATTCCATGCTTCTCAGCCACAAATGGGGTAACTGTTGGGATAGCATTCAAGGTAAGTGCTGTGTAGAAGAGGAAGAAGGTTCTGCCGTCATAACTTACTACCTGTGGGCACTGTAATTAAGATATAAGCTGGTTAAGCCTTTGCCCTGTTCAAGGCTGCCACTAAAAGTTATCAGAAGTAAGCAGTAATGAGTTCAGGGGTTAACTGGTTGTGAAATAAAGTTCTCTAAGGTGCACAAGTACTTAAGAAATTCATCCTTCTGTATTGAGTAGTGAACCCTGGAAGAAAATTCTTAGCTGGACTGGCTGTAAGAAGGTGAATTTAAAAATGTCAGCTGAGTACTTATATTCATGAGCTTTCCCCTCAACAACTAGGGTGACAGGCTAGACTTGGTTGCCCAGTGTGAGACCTGAGGTGGCTATCTCCATTTAGAAATAATGAGCGCATGAGGGCCAACTACTTGCCTTTGCCAGAGACAATCTTTGGAGTTTTAAGGAAGAGGCTGCCATGCTGGAGATCCAGCATCTCTCCTCTGAGCTTGTCCTCCACAACATCAACCAGGGCGAGTTCATCAGCCAAGTCCTACAAGAGACCAAGAGTAATGGTAAGTTCGCTGCCTCTTTGAGCAAAGCCCCCAGTTTTTAAACCATGAAGTTACAACTATTTTTAAAACTATTTAAAGAATTTTGCTCATCTCTAACACTTCACTTCTTCCCTGACTCCTTCAATTAGTCCCCTGCGATATCCACTTTCTTGAGTTCATTTTGTACTTTTCATAACCACATTCTCCGTGAAACAGTAGTACAATTTAGCAGGACAATAATGAAGAACAATTTAATAGCAGTTCATATGCAAACTATTTGACAGTCAAGAAAAGCAAGCCTAGTGTTAACCACAGCATTTTCAATATGATAACCGAAGGCAGAGGACAAGTCATTCAGAGTGTCAAGGACCAATTTTTCCAGACCACACTGCAAAGAATTATTCCACTGTCTGCTCTGCTCAAGACAAAATAAATCCTCAGTTCTCAATCTTTTTGTATATTTAGAGTGTTAGACAATTCCTACTTAGAAGGAAGTCTGCAAGTCCCACAAAGGTAAATGCAGCTCTTAAAATGATACATAAAGGATATTCTGTCTGATCCTGAGGCAAACAAGAACTACAGCTATTTGTTCTCTGTCAAAAGCTCTAAGACTGTTGCTTCATTTCAGGCCCAAACAAAGGACTGTATAACCAGTTGTTCATCTAATAAGGGAGATTATGTTTTCGCTCCTCTTTTCGGTCTCAGGTTATTCTGCTGCTTCCTCCCAAGCTTGACACTTACCTTCATGAGGATGCTGATGGCACAGGCCATTCCGACTGCACCCACACCAACCACGCTAATCTTATTTTCGGCATGACTGTGCTCCTGTTTGTGGAGTGTGTGGATGAGCTGATCCTTGAGAGACATGGTGCACTGCTGAAAGGAAAGCAACAGATTAGTTCTCCAAGCTGTGGAGCTTTTACTGACACCAGAGTACTTGTATCCAGCAAGACAGACTGTATTCCAGGATGGTAAGAAAATGGATACAAAACACATGAATAAAACATCTGGCAATACTGTCTGTTTTGTGGCATACATGCCACAAAATGGAGAGGGAGGTGAATTATTGATGACAATCCTCTGTATAAGATCACCATAGCTTTGCCTCAAATACAGCCTGAGAGCCATTGATTATATTATATAGCTGATGGCACTACAGCAGCAGCAGTAGAATGCTCTAAATGACCATCCATATTACATTTAGGTACAGGAAGCCATTTTAGTACTTCTAAGCACAGCACAGTCTGGCAACCTCTGTTCTCTCACCCTGAAAAACTGGTATTCTGTGCCCTGAAGCCTTTCCAGAGCTGAAGTCATGCAACACTTAGGCAAGCCCTTTTTAAGCACAGCATGAGCCTCCACGTCAACTTCATGAATTCGTTTTGAAGTGAAACGGCAGAGTTTTGAATTAAGATGGCTGGAGTCTGGTCTGGTGTCACCATCTCTCCCACCCTCGCATTTTAGCTGCCAGCCGCACGGTATCCAGGTTCCATGGGTTCTGACAGCCACGGGTGTGCCCAAATGGCACAATGACGGGGGAGGATTGTGCATTCATCCCCGTCTCTGCGTAGAAGCCACCACCACGCTTTCCCAGGAAATGGTGCTGCACTGGGAGCTGCCTGAAGAGCTCGGGGCAGGAGCAGCTGCACAGACCGATGCAAGTACAGACACAACACTACTCCAGGGCTGAACAGGCGGCAACTCGCTCAGAGCATGAAAAGCCAAGCAGAGCAGCAGGCAAGGACTGTAAGGTTTGGGGCTGAGGGGAGGGACAGGAAGCCAGCAGTGCCCATATTTAGGAAAAATCAACCAAGCTATGTCAGTCTTCATTTGCAGAAGCCTCCTGAAGCGTGGCCGTGTAGTGCACTCTCCACGTGCCAAGTCCTTCCTTTGTACTATAAGCACTTTAATGTGCAAGGCTGATAAGAGCCACACACTTAAGCGCATCTGTTACACTTAAAAACTCAACAAAGATTTTGCTTTCAGAGTGCCATACCTCTCAAAGAAACAAGTTAGGGAACTGGTAGGTGATCCACTAACGCTGTATTTGAAACGCAGCCCTAAGCCCATCCTCAAGTCTCTTTGCAGGATCACTCCCTGGGGCCACACGCACCGATTAAGGGAAGCAAGTTAATCCACGGAGGCTCAAGGGGATGAAGGGATGGGACGATGGGGGGGTTGTGAGTGGAAATCACGCCGGCTGGACTCGAGCCCAGGGCCGTGCCCGATACCACCCGGGCCGGGGGCACTCGGCGGAGCAGGCGGCGTCGAGCGCACTTCGGCCGTTTGGTGTCGCCTGCTCCGCCGAGTGCCCCCGCAGGTTTGCGGGACGGCACAGCCTGCACCCCTCTTCTTGCAACCCCTCTTCTTGCAACCCCCCTTCCTGCAACTCCCCTTCCTGCAATCCCCCTGCTCCTGCACCCCCCGCTCCCATCCCATCCCAGCCCAGCCACGCGGCGATCGCACGTACCGAGCGTCCTCACCCAAGCACGGCTGTGACGGCGGGGCGGGGGAGGTGGCGGCCGCCGCCTTAAATAAGGGCCGGGCGGCTGACGTGAGGCGGGCGGGCTGCGATGCTGGGGACGTGCCCGCCGACACGTCGGGGTGGAGAGAGAGGGAGAGGGAGAGGGAGAGGGAGGAGGGGGAAGAAGCAGCGGGAAGGAGCAGAGAAGCGGAGGGGAGGGTGAAGGAGGCGAGTGGCCTGCGCCGTGAGCGGAGCCGAGGCGGGGCTGCGGAGCTCAGCCGCGCACCCCCTCGGGGCTCGTCTGAGGGCTGTCCTCGGAGGAGATTCCACTCTCTCTGTTATTAGCCGGGATGAGGGAAAGCAAACTCTCCGGCTCTGGAGAGTTTCTGCGGAATTCAAAGCGTTCCTGCCCTCGTTCCACGCCCGGGCAGTGCCAGCCAGCCCTGTGCTCCTCCTCTGGGGCTTACGGCGATAGTTCCGGATGGGGCCTCTCGTCGGGTGGCTGGAAACCAGCTTCTCATTTCCATCTAAATCAATAGATGTTTGGGGTTTTTTGTTTACTTCCCCCTGCCGTGTATTTACATTTCCAATTGTTGTGTTAGGTTATATAGGCCAAACCTTTTCAGCCCTGCATGGTCATGCAAGCGGTTCTCTGGTCATTGGGATGTAGATTCTTTGGGACTTTCTCAGTCTAAATGCTTTTAAAATACTTTTTCTCCTGAGAGGGGCTGCTGCACGGAATGTTTCAGACAGCGATGACTCAAACACAACACTAATGTTTTCCTGAAGTTGGTGGCAATGCCATGACTGGACTCACACTGGTCTTTTTCAGTCACACCATGCTGTCAGTTTCCTGTCACCCTGCAGTTGCTTAGTAAAGCCAAATCCTTCTCCTATTCACTTCTTTCTTGCTAGGACTCCCAACAAAAAGCAAAAGCTTTTTTTTTTTTTTTTTTTTTAAGTTTCCTGATTGCCTGCAGTTTCAATTTCACAGTATACTATACTATACTATACTATACTATACTATACTATACTATACTATACTATGTATACTATATTATATATTATACATAGTATACTGTATTTTCTGGGTCATCCCACAAAACTGGCTTTTAGTAAATCCATGCTGCCATTTATCCCTTTATTATTCATTGAATATCATATTTTTAGTTGGATTCTCCTTTGCAAGTTTTTCTGAAGAACTGCACAGACATCAAAATCACAGGCCCAAACTGCTTCCACCATGGCTTACTTCTTAGACCTTGCTGTTCTCTGGTCCTCTGGTACTGCCTTTGAGCAGGCAAATTTGCTTAAAATCATTTGGATTTGTGCACATCAGAGTTCTGGAACTGAGAATGCCTGCTTCCTCCAGCTAGAAGACAGCGGACTCGGTGAGTTTTGCTCACCATCTGAGAGTTGTGCTCATTTATTCTCTTTTACCCATTTCTGCTTTCTACCTCTTCTCTTAGGCATCCTGTCTTTACCCCATGGATTATCATGTTCATCCTGACTGAAAATCAGGTAAGTATGCATTTACTCTTGTGTAAATAGCTGTGTTACCTTTATTTTCCCATTCTTGTTTTTACAGTGATCATTTTTTCTTTCTTTTCTTTTCTTTTCTTTTCTTTTCTTTTCTTTTCTTTTCTTTTCTTTTCTTTTCTTTTCTTTTCTTTTCTTTTCTTTTCTTTTCTTTTCTTTTCTTTTCTTTTCTTTTCTTTTCTTTTCTTTTCTTTTCTTTTTTTTTCGTTTCCTTTCTTNTCTTTTCTTTTCTTTTCTTTTCTTTTCTTTTCTTTTCTTTTCTTGTAGTTGTGTTACCTTTACAGTCTTTGCCTTAGTTTGTTTTTGGGATTCTGACTCTAACTGATTTTTGGCCCTCAGCTCTTAGGATGTACTTGAGTTCCTTTTGAGGTGCTTATCTTGCTGTGGCATGCCTGGTCACACACCATCCCAGTGACAATTCCCTTCTGCGGGGGTGATCTGACAGGAATGGTAACCCAAAGCCTCATCATTTATTTGACAGTCCATTGGCAAAACAAAAGAAACAAAAAGTAGAAGAGAGAAAACATCTTAAAATGCTTGAAACATATAATTTGTGTAGATTTGCATGAAACAAGACAGAAAAATACAAAATTCTGCTTATTATAAAGACCAGCACTTCCAGCAAAGGAGACCAAATATAACGGGTTGCAGTAGGTTCCTTGCTGCTGCCGGAGGAAGAAGCAATGCTTGTGGGGTGTGCCATGTCAGAGAAGACTGGTCACTAAGGAAGGGAAGTGTGGGTAGATGCTGAGCTGGCCTAAAGCCACGTGAATGCAGGATAAAAAGGAAACATAGTTCTGTCATTCTGCATTATTCTGGGTTCACTGAGCAGCTTGTTCTGCCAGAAGCCTCAAGGATGGATTAGGAAGTTTAGTTCTGCATCCCAGGAATCTGTATTTACAGTGGCTCTATATGAATGGGACTGAACATCTCATCCAGATTTGAGTTACAGACATCTGGCAGGACAGAAAATGAACATTTGACAGGAATTAAGACCAGTAAGAAGTATTTTTGCCTATAAAAACTTTTACTTCTAAAGAGCTTAAATGCAAGATAGGAAGCTTCTACAACAATACTGGCTGAATTGAATAATAAGCATTTCAAAATCGGTAACTAATGTAAAGCAAGTGGTATTTTACTACTCACAGTGAGACCAAGGCTCCTAAGAGAATATTGGTATTGTAAGATTCTTCTTAGCCTGTGGCTCAGACAAAATAAACTTGGACGTGGTTTTCAGGGTGTAAGGTCCAGTACCATCTTCACTTGCCTTCACTTGTGTTTTTGTTGCTTGCTCCTGAGAACAGAATCAAGAGTGAATCGCTGTTTTCTATAAGGCATCAGGTTGTCCTTGTCTCTCTGGTGCCTATTCAGATACCAGAGGTCCTACTTTTAGTAGAGCAGGCTGAAGCAGGCTAACTGGGATGTTTCAAGACCATCCTGGTCCCACTATGTCCTTAGTGACGATGATAAGCAGATCAGAACCCTTTTTTTTGTTCAAAAATAATCAGCTTTTAATATGCCAGGGTTAATTCACCTGTTAATTTATCTCAGTTACAGAACTTAGAAGGCAGCTGTGATGGCCAAATTTTTCCTTTTATGTGGCCTTTGTGATCTTATTATCAGCAGTAGATGCTCAGGAGGAAAGCAGTCATCTGGCATGATTGACATTGATTTTCTGCCTCAGAAAGCTTCAATGAGAAAAGGCTCAGAACAGCACAAACAGAACGGGGTAAGCAAATTACAGGCATTTTTCTTGCACTTGGAAGATGGAGGCCAGGTCTGTTTTGATTTCCTGTTAGTGATTGATTGTAGGCATGGGCTGACTTTTCTCACATGTGTACATAAGGAGTTTTATTCTTCCTATTCTTTCTCCACTGCTGCCTTTTATCGTGGTAGCAGGAGGTGGTGTTGATGGAGTGATGGGAATGCCAGAAATGCAACAGTGTCTCTCCAGGGAAGCTTGACCCATCCTCAGCCTGCTTGCCCTCCTTTTCATATAGTTTTCACAGATTAAACATGAATAATAAAGCAATGGAAGTTGCCAAATGTAGAAACATATATATTTTTATTCTAGGATTTAGAAGCAGAGTATTTCCACTGGCCTCAGGTGGCATTTGTTCAGAATCTGAGTGATAACAGATGGAAACAATGCCACAGTCTTATTAAACGACGTGTTTGCCTTTAAACTATGAGATACCATTAGACCATTGTCACAAAAATAAAGTCCAGAGACAGTTATACAAGGTGAGTTTGGTGTGTACATTTTGCTATTTTCAGTAAAACACAAAATGTTAGTAAATTTCTCTCCATTTTGCTTATATACAAGAGGTTTTACATGGTGACATTTAATTTCTACTCTCTCCATTTGCTCAGGTCCTAGCTCATGACAGACTGAGTCAAATCTGATGGTGCTGCAGGGGTGAATAAGGACACCAAACCAGGACCTGCAGATTTGCTGTGTGACCTACAGCTCAGCTGGGAGGTTATCAGTAACCCAAAGCTACTGGGGATGCTGACCAGCTCTGGAAAGGTCAGTGGCATTTGTCCGCTCTACCTGAGACATGAGATTTAATTTGCCCTTAAAAATCCTAGGGGCTATTCCATGCGTGATCAGTCTTGCCTTTGCTCTGACATCATCAAGGGCTTTGCTTTCACATGGTGTCAGTGTGTGAGGGAAGGACCTGGCACTACATGTAGCTACATCGTGTTCCAGTCCTGTCTTTCCCTTTGATTTATCCTGAGACCTGAACAATTTCTTCCAGCTGTAATGGCTTCATTTCTCCTTTGTAAAAGGTGAAGGTGTTTTTATCTACCAACCTGATGGTGGTACTGCAGAGATTTGTTAATTATGAAACATTTCAGCTTTGTAAAGCAGCATGGAAATGATGGAGAGTCTTCCTAAACAAGAGGCCCCAACCCCAAAGTGGAACTTCTCACCAAAAGTTCATAGAGCCAGAATTCTTGCATTATTCTTTGAAATACTTGTCAGGGTAAGATACAGGGAGTTTGTTCATACTCCATAAAAATTCATATTTTGTGTTCTTCCAGTTTGGTCAGTATAGCCACATCAAACCATTTGAACTGATCTCCTAAGAAAACTAAAATCTGAACATGAGTTTCATCCTGGCTTGCACTAACAAGTATCTCTGCACATAACTGATTACCCATGATCCATACACCTCTAGGTCCCTCTCCTTGGCTGCTTCCATGCACATCTAAGGATGCTGGTGTTACAAAGATCCAGAGCTTTTGCTTCTTCACGCCCTCGTTTTCTTTGCACTGTCATTGTGGGGAAGGGGAGGGGCTAGCTGATGCAATTCTCATTTCCTACTGTTTACGGGTCTGTGTTTCTACAACCTATTTTTAAGTGTGTGGCAGGGAAATAAATATGGAGACCTGTGTAAATAACAGTCAATTTCTGGAACACTCAGACTTCCACGATGGTTTTTTGTCAGTTGTCTGGTTTTGATTGCAAAGTGGTTTCTAGCTGAGATCTTTCAATACCGAGAACTTCCAAGTTACACCAGTTTTTCTTTTCCCCTTAAGAAGTTGGTTATGTTTGCAAGTATAGCTGCAGTGGATTATGCATTCAATATAAAGCTAGATAAAACTGTATTTTTTTTGCAATGGCTTCCTAAATCAACACTCCAGGTAGCTGGACTAAGTAGAACACTGATTTTGTCTTGTTTCTCTAAGGAAATGAATTTATTCATGAAAGCATGAGTCACTGTGCAGGATTCCAAGCCAAACCCGTTCCCTTGATGCAGCTCTGGAACCTTACTCATTTACTTGGGAAATGGGATGCTCTGATAAATCACATTCTTGGAGAGGGATGGAATGGCACTCCCACGGTCAGGGACCACAGCCTCAGCCAGCACAGCACCTGCCTCCTGTTGAGAGTCTGGAGGAGCATGGTTATTGATGCAGCCTTGCTGCTGCCTTCTAAACTGGCAGCAGCTGAACTCTTACTGAGTGCCTGGCAGGCTGCAGGAAGAGGAGACTTTCTATAAACTGCAGTAAGGAGCTGGAGGGGTATGAGAGGAGGGCTGCAGACTGCTGCCACTGCTACTTGCCAAATCAAGAAGGCAGCCAGGGTCAGCAGCAAAAGGCCCCTGCACTCCATCTGGAGCAGAGACCTCCTTGCCCTTATTTTAGTACTCATATTCATTCTGCAGCTGTCAGTTTTGATGCCCCCAGGATCTCTTCTCGGCACATTACCTACCAACAAGCTGGTTAGTTCAGGCAAAACAGAGTCCTGCAAAGGCAAGTTTTTACTGATTCAGGCACTTAACTACATGATACTGCCTCCCTTTCAAGGGGAGACACTTTCCTAGCATTTCAGACCTTATATATCTGGTTGATGCTCTGTGTGATAGATTATCCATTCTCTCCCAACCAAAAATCACTTCCATTTCTGTGAATCAGAATTCCAAGTTACATTGCTGGAAAGTCAGCATCCTATGAGGAGGAAGTTGCTGGGCCATACCAACCACTGCAGAGAGCTGAGAGTACTTCTCAACATTACGGAGACCCAGACTTGGTGGAGGAACCTACAGATGACTATATTAGAAATGATTATCCCTTCCTTTGAGGAAGAAGATGAAGTTTAACTTGCAGTTCAACAAACACAGCAATAGAATGGAATTAGGCAACCAGGTGCTTTCATTTCAGTTCCCACAGGTGGGCCACCCCTGAGACTCCTTAAAGAGCTGCAGCTGGGCTGGCTGAGCCCAAAGGTAGCAGTCCTGAGTGGTGATTTTGGTTTGTGTTGCAAACCTCAACTCGTCTGCTCTTCCCAGAGGGGAAAAATAACTTCACTGTTTCTGCGCAAGGTATTCTTTTAAATATTTGGTTTGGTGGTGGTTGTTGGCAGCTCTGTAGGTGGATACAGAGCTCTTGGCAGAAGGCATGACTGTGAAAGGCAGATACTGTCCTGAGAGGTTACCAGGCAGAGTTTTAAATGCCATTTGTATCCTGTGTACTGCCAGTAGAGTGTAATGCTGGAATGGACAGGGAGCTTCCCCCTGCAGAAAGCTCTTGCCTTTTTTCTTGAGAAGTTCTGCTACCCAGGGTTTTTAATTTTGTTCTGTTCAACTTTATTTTATAAGCAGAAGGTAACCAAGACAAAGAAAGACACACACCATTTTCTCAGTGACAAGTTCTTCTCGCTTGTACTGTTGGGGATTTGTGCCATCACCTGGCTGTGCTGTAGCTGGCCACTCTTAACACTGTGGTAGCTGGGTGTTCAGTGGCCTGTGCTTTTCCTTGGATTGGTGCTGGTCACCTCATCCTACTCACAGCAAAGCTGAATGTGAGCTCTGCCGTCATATGTATGTTCAAAGTGTGGCTTGTCAGGAAGAGAAGAGTGATTTCTTATCCTTTCCAGGAAAGAACCGCTTTGTGGTCGTAATTTCCTTCCACACCTTTTTAATTTTAAGTGCTTGTGTTTCTTAATTGAAACATGATATGTTGCACCATGATTCAGTACCAAAGGTCTGAACTATGGCAGTGATTCCAAAGAAGAATAAAGGTGGAGAGAGAGAGATGCAGCCTCAGTTGCCATCAGGCAATAGTCTTTTGACCCAGCTTCATTATGCAGCTGTAGTGAGATCATGAATACATTTCAGACAGGCACCAAGCTGAACATCTCAGTCAGGAGCACAGCTTTGCAGCACAGGCATTGTAAAGGCACACAGCAGAAAGAGCTCATCAGCTAAAGAGGCAGAATGAACCAAGGAAGTGGAAGCAGAGTAAAGCAGAATAATTGCCAAATATGGTGCTTGGCATGCTGTATTTTCCAAGAACATTACACCAATACCAACCCTTATCTCCATTGATTAATTCAGGTTTTTTATTTATACTCAAGTTTTAAATAGAAAATGAAAGGTTGCCGCTTGCCTATGGACTGCCAATGAATCGTTTTCACAGTGCTAGCTAAGTGTGGACTTTCTGACTTGTGTTCCCTCTGTTTCTATATTTGGATGAAATTGCACAAATGTTTAGCAAACATTTGCAGGGCACAACCTTACTGTTTTGCAAACTGTGGTGAGTCTTCTTTAAGGAGGTGGATATTACCAAAAGGAGGAAGCATATGCCTTTTAGGTCCTGTGGAGGAGATCCTGATATTTACGGAGCCTGGTGGTTCTCTAACTTGGGCCCTATAATAAGAGGAGCAGCATGCCTGTGTCCTGGGTGCTAAATGCAAGGTACAACCATTTCTCACTGGCTACCTCCAACCCTGTGTTGTTTTTCTCATGGCTCTATGCAAAATCACTTGTTATCCCAAAACCTTACACAGTTCTGGCCTTAAGAGGCAGTATCTCGGTTCAAGAGCCCTTTAAAAGATGCCAGGTGATGAAACTGTGAAATGCTGGGAGATCGTGTCATGTGGTCTCTGTGTGTGTGCACACGCGCACAGAGCTGGATTTCTGGAGGCCAGGTCTCCTGAACGGTTCTCTCCCCCTATATTCTCCACATCCTTTTTCCTCCTTGTACAGCATTTCTGCTTTATACCTTCTGTACGCTGTGTGTTTGTGTGGTATTTAATGCTGTGATGTCAGAAGGGAAAAGATACCTGCATGCTCTATCTTTTGTCCGCTGTGTGAGGATGAACAGTGTTTGGAGTGGCAACAGGGCTGTGCAGTCCCCTGGGTCAGCATTAACTCCCTGCCTTTGGGCGGTGGTGCTTGCCCATCGCTTCACTCTCAGCCTCTGGACTGAAATGTTTGCAGTCTGGGCAGTGCCAGTTTGGAAAAATGTCAGCATTAGAATTTGAGAGACACAGGACAGACCAGAGCCCGGGTTTCTGACTGCTGGGATGTGATGTGGTGTATCCATGTGCTCTGACAGATGGAGCTAGGACTGTTGCTTTCTTTATGGAGTATCATTCTGTGTGTGTGTTTGGCTTAATTTTTAATCTCATAAACTCTTTGGGGGTACATATTTTGAAAAGAAATCTGTTTCACTGAAACTTTTGGAGCTGCTCCTTCTCCAGGTTTGGGCTTGAAAAGTGAAGCTAGTTGAAGGCTGAGAGCACTCAATAACTTGGAAAATTCTGGATTAAGGAGATATCTTTAGTATTCTGTTTGTATGTTTAGGTGTCATGTTGAGCATACATTCCTTGGGTAATAATCTCGGGCTTGCAGCTCCTTTTAAAATGGCTGCCTTGCAAACAATATCTGGAGATTTGGAGTCAGTAGTGTGTTAGGTTATGGAGAGAATTGAAATTTATTAAAAAATAATCTCTGCAACGTTTCGTATCTCTTAGGCAAAAGTTGCTGAGGGCCAGTTAGTTCAGTGCATGACCCCGTAAGAGTTCTTAGGCATATAAGAGCAGCTAAAAATAACTCCTTGGAAGGTCAGGGAAGGCATCTTTTCTGCATGTGGGTAGCTTTACATTTCTGTCCTGAAACATCTATATGCCTTAAGGTAAGCAAGAAAGAATGGATGGAAAGAAAATAGAACATCAGAATAGGCTTGGAAGGCAGCCAGAGCCTGTGTAATATGTTCCTATGTTCATGGGGCACTGCCAGCCTTGGAGGCTTTTTTTGTACATGAAATGGAGAAAGGCTGCATTAACTTCTAAACCATGTTTCAGAGATAGAGTGGCCAAATAAAGGTTGGATCCAGCCTCTTTGATAGGTGAACAACAGCAAGAGGGATCCTTATGTTTCAAAATTGAGCCATAGGCTCACATCCAAGTGCTTTTAAGGTTCTAACTGACCCTGGAGCCTGAAAGAAATTTCAGCTTGTCAGACCAAATGTTCTCTTTGGTCTGATGTCTGCATGCTGAGACAGAGTTTACGAGCTTTTATAGCAAGTCCCAAAGTCAGAGTCACCGCAGAACACTTTAATTATTGAGTAGGCAAGGGCTAATGTGAGAGGGAAAGGTTCTGTGGTTCTCTGCATATTAATCTCCTCCCCCGCCCCTTCCTGCCCAAATCCTCTTGGTTAATCAGGTTATGTTTGCCCTATTTCTCTTGGGGAGCACGCAGAATGCAGTGTTGCTACAAATGGAGGAAGGGAAGGAGGAGAAGGGCATGCAGGAAGCAAGAGTGGGTAGAGGATGCTTTAGAAATGAAAGCCTCGCTCTGGCAGGGTTCCCGAGATCCCAGCAGGATGCCTGCAGGCTGTGGCATGTCTCTGTGACCTGTCACACTCGCTGACATGCATGGTCTCACATCCCAGGCCCTGTGCCAAAGGACAGTGAAGGGGAACCTGTCTGCCTGCGTTCAACCTGGAGACATTGGTGGTCTCTGTGGCCAACAGCTCCCTTCCCAAGCACCCACCCAACAGCCCATTTCAGCTGAGAGCCCCTGGGAGGGGGCAGCTGATGGTCCTGGGGAGCTCGGGCTGCCTGCCATTAGCCCGAAGTGCAGTGGTTAATCCTGGGGAGGCAGCGTGTGCTGCATGCTTCTGTGCTGTCACACAGCCTTTAATTCTTGCTGCCCTCATCCCCTCGGGCATGTGGCTGCAAGCCACAAGAAAATCGCACAGATCGACCCACCAAAGTAAAATGCAGCTATGAGAATCAGGGAGCCAGCACAGACACAGCACTGCCGACCTCTGTGCTGGTGAATCTAAGTTGCTTTAAATCTGTTAGTCCTGGAGTTTAGCTCTAAGTGTGCTAAGATTAGGGTGGTTCTTCATATGGGTTCATGCCTCAGAAATGCTCTTATCTGCTGTCCTAACTGGGAGACTGAGGTCCAAAGCTCTTCTGTGACCAGTGTCTAAACCCTAAGCTTGCAGCTAAAACTTCCAAAAATGTGCAGGATTGCTTGTTCTGAAGTCTAGGTCTGATCAGCCTTAGGAGAACCGGGTAAGTCTTGATGGGAGAACTAAGTGCAGTGACTTGTGTGATTTTGGAACTGTGGAATAAATAATTCAGAAGGATGTAGATCTGCAGGTCTGTGTGTGCATTCTGTGTCTTGAGGTGAATTTATCCAAAAGCTCAAAACCAAACCTTTCTAAACCAAATGACAAAGCTTCAGGGAGTTTATATGTAACCCTCTGATCCTGGCTCAGGATCAACTGAATGTCAGACCATGCTTGCATTTCATTTGTGCCAGGAAGTGCCAAGCCACACAAACATTGCCTAATTCAGTTTTGATAAGAAAACATGTGTGCTAATGTCTTTACAAACAATTAGATTGGTGAGGGTATGGGTGTTAATGTCTTTGAGATGGCTCTTAATATCTCTACCAACTTCAAGCCTTTATTACAGAACCCAGTCACTTTGAGTCTTGAAATAGACAAATGGGTCCGCACAAGCCTGAGTTTCTGAACTTTGGGGGAAAATGACAGGTTCAAGGGGGAAATATGTGGTAGTCAGTTTGGGAAGGCTGTACCCTCCTAGTACCTCAGGCTATGGAGAAAGGAAGAGGGCAACATGTGGCCAGGAGTTTAGGGTAAAAGGAGGCTAGGCACTCCCAAACCTGGAGAGAGAAACCTCATGGGAATATGCCCCAGTGGACACTCTCTCCCTTATTTGAATGAAGTTGTGAGACTCTTCTGTCTCTGTTATGGACACTGGTTTTTCATAGCATGATTTTTCTGCCGTTTTGTGTCCTGGCTTCTTTGCTTGGATCATGGTGCACTGTTCCTTTGAGAGACGTGGATTAGAAGAGGTTTTCAGCACCCCTCTTTGTTCACAGCATGTATCAGAAACATTTCTGTAGCTCAAAAGCAGGTGCGTGCTCCAAGGCATTCTTCCGAAAGCATAAACACTGGCAAATGCAGACCTGAGCCGGTAAATCCCGGAGCTGTGACACATTCACATGATTTCCATGTTCCCCAGCACAGAGCAGCGCCTGCTGGGTGGCCACAGACTCCACAAGGATGAAAACAGGCAGGAAGTGAACCTCCAGAAACCATTCCTGGGCAGGAGAGAGCTGTAGTGAAAGCAAGGCGTAGACAAGCAGAGCTGTGGCAGAGACAAGCCTTGCAGGTGCCTTCAAGCCGTGCGGGGCTCCCGGCTGCCTTGTTGCCGTGGTGCAGCGCCGCTGGAAGCGTCTGCTGGGGTGTCCAGAGCTTGTCGATGCCCCGATGGCCATGGGCTGGTTGCGCATTGCTGCGAGAGCAGCCACCAGCCCTGGTGGCTTCGCTGTGCTTGGGCATCCTCTGTGCAGTCCTTTTTCCAGCTCTGTGGAGAAGCCCAGCCGAGCTCCAGAGCGCTGCAGCTTGGTTTCACTGCAGCACGCCCGCAGCATCCCTGGCCCGCAGGAGCGGCACGGAGTGAGCGGAGAGCGCCGAGCCTCCATGAGCAGCTTTGGATGGCATCGGCACCGGGCAGCAGTGTGCCTCGGCAGCCTGTGCGTGGGAGGGCTGCTGGAGCAGATGGCTGCTATTCCCAGAGCGCGGGCTGGCCCTGGCTGGGAGCTGCGGTTGTGTGCAGGCAGGAGGAGGATGGTGGCAGCGTGGCAGCCCGCAGGCTCGCCTAAACGCAGAAGGAGCAGGAGACTCTGTCTGACTTGAAGGTTGAACAGCAGCGTGATCCAAAGAGCGCATCTCTTAAATTGTTTTCAGGTTGACAGGAGACTTTTTCTGCTCCTCTTTGATACTGTCAGGTAAAAAGCTGTCAGTTGCACAAATATATACCTAAAATCTCCTTTTGTCCCCTACCTCCTCCACTAGGCTCCCAGAATTACATGACTTGCTTGGAAAATTGGAATTTACCATCTGGTGTGCTTCTAATTGCCTTTCTGTCTTCCAAAACCTGAATTTCTGTTTCTAAGGTCCTTTTTTATAAGTGAGGAACTGTTTGTTTGTTAACCAAGTCCCAGGACTCCAGAAAGCAGAGCTGTAAGGAAAGATGCAGCAGTGGCTCAGCCCTGGTAGCACTGAAAGGAAGCAGAGAGGGAATAAACCTGTGCTGAGAGGGTGAGCCAGGAGGCAGGGCTGAAACAGTGGCCCCATTGTTTGACTTCTGCTGGAGCTCATGGATGTGGCTGCATGTCCTATCGAGCTTTGTATTACAAATACATGGTTCATGGTGTGCACAGCAATCACATCACAAGGTAATTGCTTAACAGGCGCACAAGTAGTAGAGGTTGTTAAACAGGTTTAAAAAAAAATCAACACTCTGCAGTTCAAAGCTCTGCTTGTATGATCTGGTTTTAGATGAGAAAGATATGGAGTTTAGTGAGGAAGAAATCATTGTCTTGCTGATAATGATTTTAATAGGGGCTGTGGCTATACTAACTTCTGTTCCCAAACAGTGACATTTTTAACCACTCATCACATTAGGCATCTAATGCATTGAAGTTCTGATTTTGCAGAAAGTACTGATGCAAAACATCCATTGAAGTCAGGGCACTGAAAAAAAAACCAAAACCAAATCTTTAGGAACATTGATACAACAGCATGGGATGAATTTGGCCCACAGGGTTCTTCACAAGATCCATAGGGCTGGAGCTCCTTGGCTAATAAAAATAGAATGATTTTAATCTAAAATTTCTCATTGTTTCCATGCTGTTCTGCTGAACATATGACATGTAATTTGGAGAGTGTGGAATAAAATGTTAGGATTTTAAAATGTAACATATATTGGCATCTCAGTTCTTATGTGCA
Source organism: Callaeas wilsoni (assembly GCA_013398955.1). Lineage (NCBI taxonomy): Eukaryota > Metazoa > Chordata > Aves > Passeriformes > Callaeidae > Callaeas > Callaeas wilsoni. Next base: position 51,935 of record VWPU01006731.1, read on the forward strand.
GTTTCATGTATCCTGCAGAGATCAGGTTCTTGGCAGTTAGATACTTCATGTCTGGACAACCAGTACTTCCTCTAAATACAGCCTTTTTAAGCTGTGGCGGAGTTTCTCTGAAGTTTATTGTCCCCAGATTGACTTAATCTGTCTGGAAACCTTGAGCAGAGTGATAAGCTCTTTATTTCATATGAAATCTTGAATGTGGGTGTGTGACGAAGTTGGTTGATGCTTAATATTGGCCAATTTTGTTTTTTTGTTTGTTGCATTTCTAGTACTTATAATGCAAGTAGCTTGCCTGTGATAAAGCATATTTGAGAAACTCTTGTCAAGTGAAGACAGGTTTCTTTTCCTATGACTTCTGTCCTTTTGAGGGAGGCTATAACATCTAGTTTCTCTGAGATGAGTATAATCACTGCTATCTCCTTTTGACAAAGAAATACAAAAACCAGAACCTGTTTCCCAGGAAGTATTGATAACCTGCCCAAGTTACTTGAAAATACCTGTAATCTCAGCCTTGTAACTGGACTAAAGATGTCATTAAAGGCCCGCTGTAAAAATGGTTGTGCAAGGCCTTTAGTAGGAAAATTAGTTTGAACTTTGTGCAGGTCCCATTTCCTGACTTTATGTAACTTGCCGCTATTACATGCAAGTAGTGGGGAGGAAAAAAACAATGTACCCAAAAGTAATGTCAACCATCTGACTCTGGACTGCTTGACATAGTGGCTCCAAAGATGTAAAAAATACTTCAGGGTTAAAGATTTGCCTTTGCAATTCTTCTGTGAACTGTATGCACCTAAAGAGCCTGAGGGCTGGCCTGGGAGATGCTCAGAAATGTTACTGTCTGTGTAGCTGTGGCACTTCCACCAGGGCTCCTTCTATAGCCAACCAAGAGAAGTCATTCTATGGATTCATCCTTGAGAAGAGCTGAAAATTGTTTCTCTTCTCCTTAGGTGGATTTTCAACCACTGTTGTTTGGAGACCCTTGGAGATGTGCGTGTGGATCCTTGCAAATAGAAGACAAGCTTGTTTGACCTGAGAATTTTTGCACATCTCATGCAATTAACCTGTGGACTTTCAGCAGCCACAGACATGACTCTGGTGGAATCCATGGTTTTATCTTCCTTGAGAGTGAGTAGGAGCCCAGCTTTGATGAGCTGAAGTTAGCCCTTGTCAGTATCCTTCCCACTTCTCATCCACTCGGTCTGCTGCTGGGTGTCCTTATATGTGGTGTTGGAAGTCAGGAGCAATTTAAACATCATAGCCAATTCTTCTGGGACATCCTGCTGAAAAATCAGCCTCTGTCTGTGACCTAGATCCAGTGAAGTTTTGAATTATTTAGATCACATCTTGCAGATGATGCAGGAAACTTGGGTTTGGGAGAATGCTCTTTTAGGTTGAATTAGGTAATTGTCTTTTCTTTAGGAAGTTTGATGCTGAGTAGGGTCAGCTGAAGTGCTGTCTTTGACCACTGCTACTGACTTTTTGATTACATAAATATTCTTAACAGCTGATGGTAGCCTTGGGAAATGACACATCCTGAATGTCCCTGATCAGTTTTTTTCCTCATGCTGTTGTTTGGCAGATGCAGATTCCAAAACAGCTGTACAGGCTGGGCGTGCAGCTGCCAAGGTTTGAGCCCTGTGCTGCCCAGCTACCCTCTTGCCAAGCAGTGTCAGCAGGGATAGCCCCAGGGTTGGATTTTTTACAGTTTCAGTAAGGATTTTAATCCTGCTGCATCCAGTGGGAGTTAGATGCATAAATACTTGCTTATAAATCGAACCAGGTAGGTGGGGAAGCTGCAGACAGAGCCTGGGGCTCTGGCTCACAGTGCTGCTTTCTGGAGATGCCGTATGGCTCTGGCTGCACCAGGATCCATAGTGGTCCTGCAAGGCACACACTGCTGCAGCAGGGCATTTCACCCAGCCCTTTAAAAGTGACAGAGCTATCACCGTGTTAGTCAGCTGAAAGCGAGTGAGGTGAGCTGTTTATCTGCTTTATTACTGTGAGTTAGTGCAGCTAGTCTAGTGCTTCCTGGTGTAGGAGACTGTTTGGGCAGGAACTTGCCCTGCTGCTGCGGGGAAGAGAAAACAGAAATGTGGTAGAGCTATGAAGCCTTTGAGTTTTTAGCCTGGCTTTTGAGATTAACCTTTAAATGAATCAGAGGCATTTCTAGGTCTGGCAGGAGTGCCTTGGCAGTGAGATTTGAATGGAACTGCGAGAAGCTGTGTCCGCATTAACAACCTGTGTGCTATAAAGGGGGTTGGATATTGAGCAAACAGTCGATAGTAAGGACCTGACATCCACTTTTTACGTGTGCTGGAGGTTTTACTTCTGGCTGACTCCAGTCTAGTCCTGTGGACTGACACCCACTGGTGACTGGAGTTCACCTCTGGTGTAGCTTCAGAGCAGGGAAATCTGCGTGCTTAGGCTGCCTAGTCATCTGAACCAAAGCTCAGTAAACACAACCACTCAGGAGATTTTGCCTTAAGAATTTGTCTGTCATGTGAGTAAAATGCAAATGTGGCTCTACCGGGTACCCAGGAGCTCCCAGCTGTGTTGTGTAACACAGCAGTGTGTGCTGTAGGGGTGTCTAATTATAGCATCAGATTCTGATTGTGGAGAGCTCGATATTTATCACTTGAAAGGGGGTGTGGGTGATGTTTGGGGGACAGCAATACTGAAATAATGTAATGAGCTGAGGCAGCAGTGCAGGAGCAGGAGGGGTGCCTCCCTCGCAGGCTGTCTGTAGCCTTGCCGTGCGGCCGCGGCTCCTGCTGGCAGCGTGGATCGAAGGCTGCGCAGGAAATGGAGCTGTGTTGCATAAAGGGAAGCGACGGCTGTGAGTCAGGACTGCAGGGGAGAGGCGTTCTTGCAGGGAAGGAAATGTCAGCATTCGAATGGAGGGGTTCTGGGCAGGGCTGTGCTGTGCCCTGTAGGATTAAATAGGAGTCTGACTAGGGCCGAAACAAAACTGTTTCTGCTTGTCTTTTTGAGCTTTTTCTCTCTCATGTCTGTGGGTTTTCCTGTGGTGGAAAGAGCATTGGGTAGTTCTAGACATGAATGGTGATACTCCTCCTTTCCCAGGAGATGCAGTTTAACCGTGGACTGAACCAAGCTGACAGGAAATCAGCCACTGGATTGTCAAGTGCAGCTTCTCTATCCGATACTTCTTCCAGCAGAGGATCTCCTGTAAACAGTCAGGTTTACTGCTGTTGACACTGGCACATCGAACGCTTCTGTGGACAAAGATCTCTTTGAGCAAAAGGACAAGGTAGAGCCTTCATGCCTGCTGGCAGGGACCTGGTTCTGGCTGCCTGATGCCAGCTGTGTCTGGAGGAGAGCACCAAGCCACCCTTTATGGGAGCCAAGTTCAAAGTGATAAGAGGCTGCAGAAGGTGCTGTTCCATGTCTCAGTGCCCACACTCCCCCAGGAGTGGGGGCTATGTTTGTGAGTGTTTGTGACAGCTCCAGCTGCACCCAGGCAGGGACTGTGTGCCAGGTCAGTGTCGCTCACCCTCTGTGCCTGTCTCCCTAGGAATTCACTATTTCTGAATGTAGGACAGAGCTCCAGAGGCCTGTGTCATTCTCTGCATGGGTACAGTGAACAGCTGCAGGGCAGAGGGGCCTGATTCACACTTGGATGCTGTGATGTGCTGTAACTTCCCCAGAAGTAGCTCTCCACACTGAGAGATTTTTTCTGGCTGGTCTCCAAGTGTAGTGGAACAGTTACTGACCCCCATGGAGACTGGGCTGTGCCTTTAGGGCACCTCTGCTTCCAACTCAGGTGGCAGGGAAACTCATTCTTTGTTCTGTGTCTCCAGATATGGAGTCTGAGGACTGGCAGGTCTTTGTCCCAGCTCTCATCCAGCTTGGGCATGACAGGGAGCTCTCAGGGAGGGGTTCAGTGCACGTCTGTGACCTCAGAAACCAGGCTGCCCACCCTAAACAGGGGTGGGGGTTAGGGATCAAGGCCAGCCATGCTGCCAGGACACTTGTCATGGTTCCTTCAGGGCTAGTATCCCTGAGGCTGTGTTCCCATCCCGGTCCCACAAAAGGCAGTCGCTGCTGTAGGAGCGGGGTGAGGTGGGGAGCAGAGGGAATACAAAGCAGGCATTTCCCTTTGCTGGCAGAAGAGACTGAGAACGAGGTGTCCCTACCTACATGTCTGTCACGATACTTATCTGAGCAGGGAATGGCAATGGCTAGCACCACTGAATTTGGGGCTGGTAAGGGAATGGACACTGCTTTTTTGGAGGTGGTTTTTCTGCCCCACATGTGCTTTGGTATGAAGGTGTTTGGCACAGAGTCAGCCTATCAGTGGTATGGCTGGGGAATGAGGTTCAAAGCTGCTCTCATTGGTCTCCCCTCATGAGAGAGAGATCAGCACTGATGAAACTGCCAGCAATCTCTGCTTTCCAGATGGGAATGCCTGGGCCTGGCTGAGATCTGGGATCATCTTCCTTTCTAGAACTAAAAGGGTTGTCAGTCTTGTCATGTGAGGTCTAGAAATGGTGGCATGAAGGGCTTCCTGGGAGGGAGTATGATGAGGAGGGATTTCCTGCCTTCCTGGGGAAAAATGCATCTTAAATCCCTGGTTGGATATCCTGAATACTTTAGCTGAATAGGACCTCACTTAAGGATTGGATCACAGCTCTGACACTAGTTCTGGTTTATCACGGTGGAGTATTGGTGTTTGCTCAGCGTAAAGTAGTGGTTATCACCTGAGAACGGTTATCACAAAATTGAATTGTAACCCCTGTGTTTGTCTTTGGACTGTTCTATGTGTTTGCTTTTGTTAAGGCAAGGTGAGGAGCTGTACCCAAGGGAATGGCAAGCCATGGAGAAAGGCTGTTCCATTGCTGCAGCACCCAGGATCCCTGTCCAAGACTGAGGTCCCTAAAGAAACATTCCACTGCCTGCTGTAAAACAGCACAAACCAGATTGGGAGCTTTGCCTGAAGGGTGAGGAAGGCAGAAAGCCCTTGAGGAAAGCAGAAAGACAGTGAGGGTGCAACTTCCTGAGCTCTGCAGGGCCGCAGGGCAAAAGGAAGCATTCTGGTTTTGGTGACATAACGTCTCCATACAGAGACATGTCTCCCCCGGGTGCCTGTGCCATGCTACTGTGAAGCATTTTGCACAGTGATGTGCTTCATGTGGCCTGGTTTTGCAGAACAGAGTGGTTGGTGCTTACCAGCAGGGATATCTGCTGCCTGCTTCTGGCCCAGCAATCTTTGTCCTGCTGAGTCACACCTGGCAGAGCCAGCCAGGCTGATGCCAGCGTTGCTCCGAGTCTCTCGCTGCTGCTCCTTCCCTTCATGATCAGCTCGTGGCCGGAAGCAGAGGGGAGCGTGGTGCAGGTACAGGCAGGGGAGCTGTGCCCAGGCTCAGGGATTGTCACTCAGGGACCACGTGGCTTTACAACTTGGCATTTATTTCCTTAATGTACTTTTTGCAGAGTTGGGCAAAGGTAGAAATGGGGGGAGTGCTTACAGGGAAGTGGCTGTCGTGGGGCTATTGCATTTGAGTTGTCAATTCCAATCATGGGACCTGTGGTATGTCAAATAAAGTTCCTATCAGTTTTACCTGGATCAGCCCGTCAGGTGGAGAGGCTGCAGGTGAGGTCAGGGAGGAAGCCAACACGCTGCTGTGGTTCTTGTAACAGGCAGGAGGTCCCACCTGAGGCCAACACTCCCTGTGCAGTACCTAGAGAGAGGCAGCCCCTGCCCCAGAAAGTCTGGTTGCCTCTGGCCAATTCCCTAAGTTTTTGAGTCCTGTCTCTTTCACAGAAGCTTTAGCTTGGGTATGCTCCAATGCTTCCTTCTTTTCTCTGGAACTTGCAGTTGGGGCCCTGTTGGGATGATGCAGACAGGGTTTAGGGGATGAAGTGCACAGCTGTGGGTCCACATAGATTGTGTTGGCAGTCAGGTCCTGGGGAGGTTACACAGAGGGGATCCGGGATTCCCAGGCTATGGGACTCTTGGCCATGGTTGTGCCATCATTGTGCCAAAGAGGTGATGGCCAGTCCTGCGGGTGAGCACACAGGGTAGGAGATTGCTTCAGGAGGGTGGTGCAGGGAAGTGGGGATGTCAGCTGTGCTTGAGGCTGCTTCTGCTGGTTGCAGTAATTCTGATAAAATGATGGTTTGTCAGGATGTGCCTGTGAGTGGATTTAGAATGGAACGGGATGAGTGGGGCTGTGTGGAAGGTGATGCTCTAGAGAACAAAACTGTGTCCAGGTTTTTGGGTAGTTGGAGGAAAGCTGCCTTCAGCAGATTCAGATTTAACTTGTGGTTTGTGAGGGCTGTGAGTGAGATGATAAAGCAACAGGATCTTAGCATGCAGGGAGTACAGGGGCTAAGTCCAGGACATTTTTACCTTGGGGATATGCTAACACTTGAACTACTGCAGTAGTTTGGATTTTCCACAATGAAGGGTGTGCGGACTTTTACGGGGAGAGAGAGACCAGAGGGCTGTCAGGTTTTGGAGGGGATAGAAGTGTTTGTGGGGGAAACACAGCAACTGAGAGCATGTGGCTGGGAAAGTGCCAGCAAGGAGCCCTAGCCTCGGCTGTGTTCCTGAAGGTGCTTTTCCCGTCACTGTGGTGGCACTCCGCCACCTGGCTGTGAGCCTAAAGCTGCCTGGAGAGCAGCACAAAGGAGAACTGGCACTGCGTGGGCTGTGGGAGCGGGGTGCAAGCATACAGAGCTCCCTCACTGAGGGCGCTAGGGGTCTGTGGGGTGCTCGCTGCCTAGTGCTGAGCACGAGAGTGCCCAGGGGTGGCTGAGCTCTGGTCTGTGGCCTCTGGCTCCTTCAGCCAGGTCAGCTGTGCTGGCTGCATCTTGCACCTCTGGGTCTGCTCCCTTCCAGCCCAAAAGAGCCCTGACAGAGCACCCTCCATCTAGGACATTAAAAAAATTCTCTTGCTGTCAGCATTACCGACAAGGGCTTGGCTGTCTTTTGGGGATATGATGTGCTCAGAGAGCTGAGAGGAAATGCAGTATCCTGAAAAACATGTGGGAGATCGGGTTAGGTAGTTTAGTGGTTCCTCAGGCTTTTGAGCTCTGCTGTAGGAACACCTCTGTCGCTGGGTTTACTGAGGATCAGTGTTAGATCACCAGTGATGTCTGATAAAAAGTTGCTGTGTCCCATTCGGACTGAGAGCCAGCTCTTGCTGCAGGGCAAGGGAGAGCACGGAAACACGTTCAGAGTATCGTAGCTCACACTCTGAAACTCCTGCAATACAAAGGCTCCAAAGCTGCAGGGGTGCTTAGGCAGGCTTTTTCCTTAAGAAAGGGAAACAGGATGGATAATGGAAAACTGGGTCTTAAGCTTTCTTGTTGTCATCTTCCCTGCTTATACAAGTGACTTCCTGGATAAAGCAGCTGTTCAATAGGAGTTTTGGGCAAGGATAAGGAAAGCTTTTTAGCTGATACCACCACCTAGAAGTTGTAAGGATGTAGTTACAGCCTAAGTAAGGGAAGATAGTTGTAGCTTTAAGAAAAGGCATCTTAAGCAGAGTGTGGTGGGGAAACTCATCTATCTGGGAAAGTACAGCAGGGCCTTGGTGAGATCTCTGCCACGTCAGGAAGCTGCAGGTGATAGTCTCGAGAGCTACCCTGTGAGCATGTAAGAAGCTTACTTGTAGGGTGGCTGCAGTGGAAGGCTGTCACCTCCTGTCCCTGATGGGGGTAGAGCTCTTGGGAGAGAATTAACCCAGCCTTTTTTGTGGTGCATCTAAATATCTTCATCTGCTGAAATGCATAGGCTGCTATCTGCATTATCCTTTCTCCATTACTAGCAAACCTTGGATTAGAGTGACTGACAAAGCTCCTGTGCAGCTCTCCTGAAGCAACAGCTGCTGCATCAATATATGGAACAAGCAGGGTACTAATCCCTGGAGACTTAAAGTGGCTTTTGTATGATAGGGAACAGAGGGACAGTAGCACTAGTAATGGTGTAGATTCCCTGTGCAGCAGTAGTTTTGAAATCCTGAAAGTGAAACAATTTGGCAGTAATTATATTGTAACCCTTTTGCTGCTGACCTATCAGCACCAAGGGACAGCTAAGCAAGTTATACACAGCTCTCTCAATTTAGACCTCAACAGAGCCTGTTAGGGATTTAATTCAATCAGAAAACACAGCCTAAGCATTAGAGAAGACTTCACTTCAGAATTCAGTAGGGTTTATTCTACAAATCTTAGATCAATGCCAATGATACAAGTTTTATGAATTCTCATTAAAAATACAAGTCAGTATAAAGATTCCAATAGTAATATAATGCATGATGATTCAGTTTCAAAACTTAAGGAATGAACCTGTGTTTTGGACCATGCTACAGAAAAGGGGAACACAATGTAGAAAGAATATTTAGTTTACCTCCCTTTACTTGAGGAGGGGCCTGTGCCTTATTGCCACAATACCTGAAAAAGCAATATGAAGTGCATAGCAGCCTTGCCTGTACAATCTCTAGGCAAAACTGTTGAATTTTGTATCATAGTCCTCTTCCCCCCCAGTTCTGGTTATTAAGGTACATTTTCATAGCCTGATATCATTATAATAACTTAAAGCTATTGCAGCACCATCCCCAAAATGGTTATAAACATCAGTCCTTGGAGCTGTAAAATGTTCTTGTGATGCACTGACACTTTTTCATCATGTTAACCATTTTGCCCAGTCTTTCCAGGAACACTAAATACATTCCAATTAAAGGTGAATTAGTTCCATATTTGAAACTCTCCTAGGATTTATTTAAATGAAGTCTCAGTGCAGTCTAATACTTAAATGCGTTGTTCATAGCTTCAGGCACAGTTAGAATGTAAATCAGACCTGTTTTCTTGACCCCAGCCCTCTGATATGATGAAAGGTGTGTTAGCTTTCACGAAACAGTTGGAATTTGGCCCCAGAATTGCTAGACCAAATGCTTTGGGTTGGGGGAGAACAAAACTACCCTTTTTTTCTGGGAGCTGCCTGCACTTACAAGGGGATTTGGCAAGCCTAAACTTTAGAGAAACAGTTTAGCTCTCACAAGAGGTAACTCGTGACAAGATGTGTACCTCATCCCCAAATGCTGTAGTACGTCTGTTTATTCCCAGTGACATTTTCACCCTGTCAAGACCAGTGGGCATCTCTGGTTGAGCCCAGTCATTTCTTGTAGCAGAACCACACGGACGGCGCAGAGCAGGGATCATGCACGGATCTGCAGCAGCAGACAGAGAAGCTTAACTGAAACTCAGCTTTTACCAAAACATTATAGCATAATACAAAAATCTGAAAGAAAAGGGTCAAAAGAAGCTGCTGACTTCCACGCACCAGTTGAAGAAAAAACCCCTCTTGCATAAACGGAGCAGCAGCACAGAACAAGCACCCACTTGGCTACACCAATACATCTTTTCTGCTGTAGGAATTTTCAAGAATTATCCACCCAACATCATAGTATCATGTTTTAGAATCATACCAAAACGTAGTATTAAGCCATCATGCAGGTTTGGGGAATTTCTTCCGCTGTACTGAATACTGCTGTGCTTACTTTGAATACATATTGTCAGTCTGATTTGTCTTTGTAGTAGATGCATCTTTAACAGTCACGTTTAATCTGAAGTAAAAAAGTTCAGTAGCCCATACTGGGCTTTTGTCCAGTCAAAGTGACAAAAAATACAAGGTTGTCATTAAACTGCATATATTCTAAAAAAGGGGGGTTGCTTTGCATTTAAGTCACGTTTAATACAAGACAAGTTGGTCTGAAACTGTGAACTGATTCTATTTAGAACAAAGTATGGCACAGATTCTCAATACCTACGGACACTGTGTAAATAACACATTTTTCTCTTTGCAATGATTATCAATTCGCCAAAAACAGTATAATAGTCAAAAGGGAAGAGTGAAGGAAAACAGATTTAGGAGAAGAAATAAAAAAATGCCTAAGAATTGAAAATAAATGACTTATTTTGTAAGAAACTTTATTTAACTTCATTTTTAAAAATGCATTCTGTCCTCAGAACAAATGCCACCATAAAAAAAAAAAAAGATTGCAGTAGCACACACTTGCACTCAAAAGGAAACATGCAAAACTGATGGCTGAAAAAATTTTGCATAAAAATCGAAGACTTCAGGCAAAAGTTTGCCCCTGTGTACCTTTAAGGACCCCAGACCATGAACAGCTTTCAGTGCAATATTTCTTGCTTCCAATTGGTGGGGAAACATATGGCAGGAGCTTGTCTTCTGACAGCTATACTCTCCCAGATGTTTGAAGCAAAAACAGTCTCAGCTGTATTTTAAAACATCATTGTTAAACTGTTGCAGAAAGTACAAACAGAATTCAAGAAAATGTCAGAATCCAGTGAAGAAAAACTTTTGAGATCTACCCTGTGCCATACACTTCTTAAAAAAAAAAATTAGACAGAAAAACAAATTTTATTAATACACCCTCTTTAAATTTTTTTATTTCTGAAAGCAGCTCTTTATGCAAATCAAAAGCAGTTCCTGAGTAACTGCAGTAAACAGTGTCTTTTAAATATTTTTGCGCCTCAGCTCTTCCATTTTGGTTCTTCCTTGTTCTTCTCCCCAGTTTTCAAGTTTAATCTCAGTTCTTTTTCAAAAATGTGCAAGTTCAGTTAGCATCATTTCCAGAAGTCCACAGCTTGCAGGTCTTCCTGCAACAACTCTAAGATCTGCACATACCTAGGCTGTAGTCCTACCCTATTGCAGGCTTTGCTCAGACCTGTACAGGATGCACCCTCACGTCTTCTTCAGCATGCGCCGGGACTGCCACGTGTGGAACTTATTGTAGGCTGTCTGCAGCATCTCTTCTATATGACTTATCAACTGAAACAGGAAAAGGGAGAAACACTGTCCCAGCTGATGGAAAACAGATCCCCTCCCCTACCTTTCAGGTGGATTGTTCCTTTATTCACTATGAGTAATCTTGCTAAATCTGAGAAAGGACCTTGAGGCTCTGTTGCAAAATATCCATAGAGGGAGCAGAGCAGAGAGCTGCTGAGCTGAAAGGTCCCAGGGAACTGACGCCCCATTGTGCTGTCTGTTCTGGTATTTACTCTGTCACCACTTCAAATCTGACGTGGGGGGAGAGCTTTGAAGTTGCTCAAGTTCTACTTTATGGTGGAAGTGAAAAATGAAATGTGACTTCCCCTTTCTGCTGTATCACTCAGGTAATTTCAGGTTACAGTTCTTGTCAGTTGCTGGCATCACTCAGCAAGTTGGACAGGGAGAGATGACTGCTTAACTGTGTTCCCAGTTTCCCTCTGCCCATTTCCTAGTCAACAAAAAAATTAAAATGCCCTAGGATAAGAAGTAAGAAAGTAACTACCATCCTCTCATAGTTAAGACTGACATTATTAATATGCACCCACATAATTAAACAGTACTTTCTCCTTACATTTGTGCTTAAATATTGTCTCCGAATCTTTTCTTGGAATGGGCAGAGCTTTGTAACCTGAAATCTTTCCAAGTTGCTCCTCATTTTCACAACCTGAGAGAGACAGAAACCAGTATTACAGTACTGAAGAATTATACTAAGACAGAAGTTTCATTTCCTTTAACAAAATGTTCTCCAACAGAGCACCTTATAACTACTTCTGGGGGCTACTTCAAGTATGTGTAGTTTGAGGAAGTAAAGTTATTCAGATATCAGTCTCTAACACTTCTCAGATGTGTATTTATTTTTGAGATAAGTGCAGTATGACTGAGTGCAGTGTGCCACTCTGATTATTACTTCCTTAATAAACACTATAAATAGATAAAAGATATTCACAAAATGGTTTTTTGCTTCAAGCAAAGACTGTGGATTTTTCAGGCCACATTTTGCAGCAGACATATGACTGTATCTGAATGCAAACCTTTGTTATCCATGTGAGGTCAAAAGCAACAGAAACATAGTTACAATTATAGATCACGCTGTAGACAAACATCTGTCCTTGAAGGCAACTTAGTTCTGAAAAGCAATGTATGTTCTGAAGGTATGACAGTGATTTTTGCAGTGGATAGAAGAATAAGGAAAACTTGCTTGTAGTGTCACTGCGGAGGTCATTTCTTGGAGCTGGGGAAGGGAGGCTTTAGTTTTTGTGTCTTAAACTGGAATGAGAACCCTGCAGCTGCAACAGAGATGACCATTCTGTTTGAAACTGGCTTACAGCTACTGCTCCTAAAGGGAGCTAACAGGGAGACAGGGACAAGGATGATTTTAATTAATAGTACCAGCAGAACTGCTGAAAAAAAAATAAGGTTTTATGTTATTTTGTGACCTTCAGTTCTAGGGATGAGTAAGTGCTGTACTGATTTGAGGCATGTGTATTAGTTCTATACTTCAATAATGACAGCCATTCTAAACCATGGTCATTCTAAACCACACCATCACCAGGGCCATAAGGGGAAGCTCTGCCTTACCTTTTCTTCTAGGAATGGCGTGTTAACAGGGAAGCAGGACCAGAAGTGTCGTAGCAGTTCCCCTACCGCCACGTACAAGTGTTTTAGTTCAGACTGAATGTCATTTGGCACCATCTCTGCAACAGGAAAAAGGGTTTTTTCACATCACTCAAACAATCGCATGAAAAATGAGAACTAAGGCTAACGAAGGAGCTCAGCAATGTACACTTTCACTACAATCACAGAAAGGCTGGCTGGGAGGGAACACTGAGGTGCCTCACACCTTAGCAGCAATTAGATCAGGTCAGCTGCTATTTATGGCTCTATACTTGGAAGCTTGTGTATTATAAAGGGAGATCCATGCCAGGCAAAGAATGGACACCAAACCTAATCCAGGATTAGAAGCAGTATATTTGTATTTTTCTAACAGTGTGGCAGTGCTGCTGCTGGCACCAGCACCGTGTTGTCCTCACAACACAGTGCTAAGAACTCTGCAGTGGGTACTTTAGGTTTTTCCCTTTATCTTATGTTGGCAATATGGTTACAGCATGTGGGAGATGAAAAATCCAAACAGGAAAAAAGAACTGTGTCCCAGGTACTCTTAATGAAGAAAGGGTGACAGGGTTCTAGAACAAGGAAAGAGCCATAACTGTAAAAACCCAAACAAAAAGTACAAGTAGTCACTGAGGATGAACACAGTGAACTGAACAGTGAATATCAAATTTTAGGATGAGGCTGTTAAAAGAAAGAAGTGGTGGTCAGGCTGAAAGAAGTGAAGTGTAGCGCCCAATATGTCAACCAGGATGGGTAAGAAAGCCTCAGCACTGCTTGCTGACTCCTTTTCTTTCAGTACCATAAAGAACTCATACTAGCTTTTTCAGCTGTCTGAATTACTTTCTGCTGCTTTTCAGACCAAGTAACACAAGATAAACTGGGAAACTGTCATAAATCCTGAGAACAGGGATTCATCTGCTGTGAGACTAAAGAGACAGGAACTCAAACTGGCAGGAATGTGACAGTAGAGAAAGGGGTGGTTGAATGAAGATGTGAGAAGGAGAGGCTGTGTGATTTGCCCTTGCAGTCTACAAGGAAGTTGCCTTTTTTCACAGCAAGATGTGGATCTTAAACCCAGGCTGCAAAAAACTTAGCTTCAGACAATTATCTAGGCTTTGCTTCCTTAGAGTTTTCACAGAGTATGTTGTATTTCTACAATCCAGAAAAAAAAAATCAGAAATGCTGAACAAGTAAAACCTGCTATCTGTAAGACAATTTGGTATCTATCAGGCGTTTCCTTCATTACTTGCTGTGTAAAATGTTCTCTCCTTTCCTCAACACCAGTGTAGCCATTACCACCCCCACGGTGTGGCTGGGCTGTTGCTTTTCTTTTGTTGCTGTAACCCAGTACTACTCCAGCTACATGTTACCATACTTTCCTTTACCTCTGTAACATATTCAAGGGAGAGATGAAACAGCAGGCCAGCTAGTGCTGTGCAATGCAACAGGATACGATGAAAGCATTAGACATTCTAAATCCTTACGGTTTATGGCTTGCTGTGTTCCACCCTGCATAAGTGCTCCTCCAGGTGACAGGACTGCAATAGTGCTGGCAGCATCACCACTTGAAAGAACCTGGAGAGAAAGGGAACAAATATTTCAGGTCACTTTTCCCAATGAATTCTTTTAAAAATAAGATTAGTTGAACACATATGTGGAAGTTCAAGTTCTGCTTTTCTCCAGAATTTGTCAGAGTGCCTTTAAGCGCTATAGCTCATTTGCAGTGAAAACTCTCCAGTTAATTATAACCTTTTCTCTGCCTAGACCTTGAACTGGCTGTGCACTTACTCTGACAGAAATAAGACAGAGAATTACGATGCAGACGTGCAGCACAGTTGTGGCTGCTTTACTTAGAGCCAAACTAGGTTTACGAACAGAGGAGTTCAGATACTGGCTGGGGAGATTGGCCACAGGGCTCCACTGCCCTCCAGGGGCCAGCACAGAGCTTCTGTGCAGCCCACAGCAGGCTGACAGTCCAAGTGCGTTTAGGAGCAAAAGACCAGTTCAGTTAAAAACCTGCTCACTGTAACCACCTAAACTTCTCAGGGTGGGATCAATTCACTGGCCTGTGTGTGACTGTCCTGCTTTACTACCTTATAACTTTACCATTTCCTCAAAAGAAAGCAGAAACAGAAGAATATAATTGGGCATCAGCAATGACTCAGTTTCCTATTGTGTAGATTTTAAATGTAACAGCTCAAAAGGTATCACCTAAACGTGTAAAATAAATCAGTTAACAGAAATTTGAGATAATTTAAGTTTACCATGAAAAATTGAAACTTCGGTAGACATGAGACACAAAACTGTGTAGAAAGCAAGATGCTAAGCTAAGATCAAGAGGGGCATTTTTAAAATATTCTTCCATACCTGAGTTAGTTTGGGTACATATGCTTCCATTTCTTGTCTAATACTATGAAATGAATTAATTATATCCTGACTGGTTGCATATTGCTGTGATTGAATTGGAGTTGGACCATGGTAATACCTGTGAGGTGACAAAAGGGAAGAGAAAAGTGTTATTAGTAAGAGTGTTGGTAAAGCAAGAGAGCAAACTCCTGGACGGCTCTTCAGATGTTTCTAATTTAGCTGCTTTGCAACTGTTGACACTACTTTCTTTATTGACAAAGTACAATATATTGCCACATGTGAAGAGGTTGGGGTAGGGATGGTACCGCAGCAAAATAAGAGCTCTTTTGCTGAATCTGTGATCATCATTTTGCCAATGAAAAGCTACCCTTGCCACCAAATTCTGGAAATATCACTAGAATGGAGCAACTCCCATCACTTTCAACTGAAACTAAGCTAAATGAAGTTAGGTGCACATGTGGAACTGTTCTCTTTCTGGTAGTATCGCTCCTTTTCTGAAGCTACGTCTATAGTTCTCAAACTCAAAAGTCTAGAAAACAAGAGGACTACTACTAGGAAAATCCTAGACCAGTGAGCAGTTCAGACTATCTCAATTGCACTTTTTTGCCTGGGAGTGGATTTTTCTTGGAATTCCATATATTTTCACATGTAACACATTTTTCCACTGAAAGCTGCAACGAAGTGCTGAACTGTGAACAGATGTCTGTTAGGCTTTCACAGAAAGTACACGTCAAGGTCATTCGTGTTGGCTTACAGAGACTCAACTCACTGAAAAGCAAGATGGAATTTAGCAGGGGTGTTGGACTAGATGATCTCCAGATGGCCCTTCCTACCCCAACCACTCTGAGAAATAAAAATACAGATTTAAGAGGGAATCACTTGGAAACTGGTTTATAGAAAAGCTCGTATTAGGTTTCTGAACTTAGCTGTAACACACCTGAGTGTGGCACAGTAGAGACTAAATCAGCTGGTCCTGTGTGGGCTGCGATGAAACCCCTGATAAACTGGCTCTGCTGAAATAGCTGTGCATATTTTAACTTACCTATCAGACTTCTTTAAGTTTAGTGCAATAGTTTTAACGCTATTATTCTTTGATAAATCTTCGTATTCAATGGCCTCCTGCAGTTTTACCTAAAATGAGCCAAATAATCATACACGTTACTAATGAAGGCACAATTCCGTATATCCAGTGCTTTCTTCTGGTTCACTGAGTTTGAGCTGAAGGGTTACTAAAACCTTAAAGAAAATCCAGGTATGGAATGACTCATGCCTACCCACCAGAGGGAGTGATGCTCAATGTTGCTCAGGATGGGGCATTTGGAAATCTTGGCACCATTGCTTTTTTTCCAGATTCTGGCTAAAACTTGGCAGTCCCTGCCACTTCCAAAAAGTGTTCCGCTGTACACAGATAATCATTTGTGCTCTCCTATTTATGTCCATCTAACTCCAGATTAGCAGAAACAGTAATGATCTAATAGCTGGTGTACAAGAGTCTAAGACTAAAACCAAAGTAATTACCCCAAGCTACCTGGTGACAGCAAAGCTGTGGAGTATTAGCAGTGAGAGGTAACAGCACAATAATAACAGAGAAAACTATTTTTGAAGTCTCCCATTCTGCTACTCTTTCACTCCCCTCTTCATCACATTTCTTCTAGTCTTGCTGTATCATTTTCTCCTCAGTAAAACTTGCAGCTTTTGGGGACAGTCAAAGACTACCCCAGCATTTAACAATGTATGTATTCTACAAGGTTTTCTCACAACACAGCAAAGTTTTGAGTCCCTGTGACATTTTCTGTGTAGGCTGTCAGCTCCAGGAAGAGTATTCAATTCAGTTTTATAGCAATTACAGTACACTCTTCCACTTTGTGAGCTGCTCTGGTTAGTCTAGACCAGGCTGTTGCCCTGTATTTCACTGCACCCAGGTGTCACTACACTCTCAGTTCAACCTCACTTCAGCTTCTGACTAGGATGAAGGCTGCCATATGCCACTTTCATCATCCCCTCTACAAACAACACACGTGACAGGTTAATACTGGTGCTTGAGCACCAATATCCTTTTCTGATGGATGTTCTCTAGAAGTTTTCAGGCATTTGAAAGAAAAAAGGAGGCCAAAATTAGAACTGCAGTAAATGGAAAGAACCAGATTTCTGAGTCCAATCTGAAGCATCTTAGAATTTTTTACTTTCATTGGGCAGTACTGAAGAGATAAACTGCACAATACTTCAATGTGTAACTTATTTGTGTTTACTAACAGAAGTACAAGGCTTCTCATAGGCTGTCAGGTTGTTACTCTATATACTTCTAAATGAGGCTAAAAAAGTTTCACTTCAGATGTGTCATAAAACAAGTAAGGAACTTTCAGCAATTTTTTTGAGAGACAGAGCTTCCAGTTCCATTCAATTAGAATCACATCAGCTAACTTTATACCTTTTTCAGTGGTGGCTGAAAGAAATCTGAATCCCTGGAGTTTCCATCCGTACTGCTGGTCTCACTGTAATGGTCATTTTGTGCTTCTCTTAAAATAGAGAAACAGCATTAAGAAGAATTCACCTCACAGGAAACTTAAGATACAAGCTAGAGACAAAGTAAACACATCTGTTTCAAAAACTTTATATGCACGTTCACATACTTTTTCCCCTTATGTCTTAATTTCTAGCAGCTGATGTAGACAGAAGGAACCAGCTCCTCACATTAACCCTGTTTATCACAGGAGAAATTCAACAGCAGGGGAAGGTTCTTGTCCCTCTCTTCAGAAATAGTAGCATGCCAACAGTGCATGTGGGGCACAGCAAAATCAGGGCTAAATTAGAAACACTTTGTATACACAGTTACGCAACCAGGTATTAGCAAAGCTCTGCGTCCCCTGAAACACAACTGTTCCAGGAAAGCTGTCCTGTTGTCCCTTTCTGAACTGAGAAACAGGAACACATATTGCCCAGAAGAGATTGCTTAAGGTGCAGTGTTCAGTTTGTGCAAAACAGAAGAACAATGTGAGAGAGCCCAGCTAAACAGAAGGAAGTATTAACTAAGATCTCTCACAGTTAAGGTCTGTAGGATTTGGGGAGAGTGGTAATCCTTGCTGGTTGTCCATAAAGCAGTTGCAGAGCAGATGACCTGACAGATGTTTTTGGTCAGGGGCAGGGTACTGCACCTGAGGAGTCTTTCACCTGATGCACCTCTGCCACACTGCAGGAAGCCTCAGCAGACCTGCTCCTGGAAGGCAGGCAATAGGAACTTCCTGCACCAGACCTCACCTCCGCACAGCACACAGAACACTACTTCTGCGGCCTTCGCCAGGGCTGGAGATCTAAGGCAGAAACATTCTTTCCTTTTTCATCTGCTTTATATGATAACTCAGCTAAAAATAGCAGTCATCATTTCAAACAGCTCTGAAAAACTTCTATAAAGTAAAATGGAACCTAAAGGTATTTTCATTTCTAGAACAAAATAATTCATTCATAAAAAATTTAAAGGAAAGGTAGGATGGGTAACTGAAGATGTGCTTTTGTTTTGGAAATTCCTTAAAATTTACAAGAAAAACACTTTTACACAACATTGAAACTTACTGTTTCCTGAGGCCAGCTGCAAGGACCATGGCACTATGATGATTAAAGCGTTTTATGATGGCAGCATTGCTACTTTCTCTAGCAGACTTCGAGGCATTTGATGTAGAGGCCACAGAAGCAACACCATAACCCTGCAAAGAAAACAACATTAATTCCCTCCTGCCTCCAGAGCAGCAGGGCAATTCTGTTTTCCCTTGAGTCAGGAAGCCACCTCCTCTGCATCATCATCCACAGCATCATTTTCCTACCTTTGCCCCACTATCACCTTATGTACTTCGAAAAATCTCTTCTGCTAACACTTGTCAATTTAGAGGTGTCAGAGAGAAGGTAACAAGTCTTCAACAGATAATTTTATACCACTGTAAATAGAAACAGAACTAGCTTAAAAAAAAAAAAGGGTCACCTGTGCAAAACACAGGCATTGATGGCAAGGAAGAGATAGCAGTTGTTTTACTGACCTCTTTTTGACATCTAGTGGGACACCAGCAGCCCACAGGCTAAATGACACCTGTCAGGAGGATGTGATACCACTAGAAATTTCAAAAAACCTCAAGCCTTAACATGCTGGTAGAGTTCCCCACTTGGCAGGTGGTTGAAGGCAACTCAGTCTACCCCACGGGCAGTTTCAGGCTCGCAGTTAACCAGCCTCAAAAGCAAAGCATGGCTGTTTGCAGAGCATTTCAAACATACCTATCCTAAACTCATGGTCCAGTTTCAGACTGCTAGCTTTGAACAACTCCCCCCTCAAAAAAAAAAAAAAAAAGAAATAAGAAAACCCAAAAAAAACCACCAAAAAACTTAGAAATGAAGCGTCATTATTAACTACGACTGAACAGTTTCAGTTAAATCAACTGCATAAAAGCACATCTCTAAGTTACTTCACGTTATGGTACACCATTGATATCAATTGTTTTAACTTGTACTTGGAGGCAGGTAATAGTCATAATTATAGCAAAAAAAGGTATTTGAAGCTAAACAAAGAAAACTGTATAAAGTGTCCTTCAGTTAGGCTTTTTTGTGCTACTCTTCTGTACATTGTCACAGAGTCTAAAAGGTAGGAAAAAAACAGAGGTCACTTTAGACAAAAAAGCCAAATGAAAGAGTAACTGTAAAAAAGGGAGGTCCTGTATTTATATGCTGCACACCAAGGTAGATGTGAGCCACACAGTCTCCATTTCCCTACACACACACAACAGCAGAAATGTTGAGTACCCAACCACTGCAACTGCCTAGTAAGGGATTTGTTTTAGAATCAGCATTTGTAGTGATTTTAAAAGAAGGATCCACTTACTCCTTTAATGAAACTAAGGAATGGGTATGGTTTTCTTTTGGATTTTTTGTTTTCTTTTTTTCCCCCAAGTACTTACTTCATCTAATGTTTTATCTTCCAAAGCTGTTAAATCTATCAGGGGGTTTTTCACTCCTTGAGACACCATTGCTTTTAATCCTGTGTGAAACAAATTTAAAAAAACATGAAAAACTGTACCTAAACAAACAGAATAACTGTGTGGGATCATGGATCATTAGGTTATATTTAATTTTTAAAAGAAGACAAAGGTTCTGCACAGGACCAAATAACACTGGGACTAAAACTTTAAACCCTTTTAAAGTTCCATTTAAAATAAGCATTAAATGTGGGAAGTTACTCTAAAACATCTTCCAACTAATTAGCCCAGTTTTCACCAACTTCTACACATCAGTGAACACTGATTAAAAAAATAAATTGAGATGCAGTTATATTAGTGAGAACTGTGAAGCCTCAATTGTGTTTCTTCTAATTTTGGCTGCCCTGCCTGGGTAGTATGACAGTTTATAGCTAGTGATAGCTTTGACTTGTGAAGGCTTTTGCATTCCTAATAGAAGGCTTTCATTAGCCAAAATATGTATTATGGAATGGTAGTAAGTGATCCCAACTCCCCACATTTCTGTATCATCACAAACCTATCTCAAAAGTTCATAAAAAACTTCAGTTAGATAATTTTTTAGAATTTCAGATTAAAAAGACTGACAGAGAACAGGGATGGCAACTCCTCTGGAAAATCTGTACAGACAGGGATCTTGTTTACTAAAACTCCATCTATAACAAAAGGTGTACCTGTTGTAAATGGTGCACATACCACAAAACAAAACCTGATGTGTACACAAGATCATTCCACAGTAACTGATGGCACATCATCAATCTACCAGGATGGCACATGATGGAATTTGTAGTAAAGCTTACTTCTAGTGCTGTAGCTTTCCAAAGGCTAATTTGTTGCAAGAAATGCTCTCGCTATGAAACATGCTCAGAATGACAAAGCAGACTTCCCATGACCATCTGTAACTTTCAAAGACAACCAGCTTACCTTTCTCATCCAGTTTGGCACATTCTGCAAAGAGGTCTTTTGAGCCTGTGTTGAGCCTGTCCCGATGAAAATAATGAGACTGAAAAAATCGTGTCCAGAATTCCCTCTCGGTCATGTTATGTGGAACATTCTCTGCATATTTCATTTTTACTGTGAACAAAACCCAGAACGATTACAAACTGTTCCACAAATCTTAACGTGGTATTTTATGTCGACATTTCCTTGCTGGCTTCCTTGCTTTCTGGCTGCCTCCATCCATTCCCGTTAAATGGAAGGGACCGCAGTATTTAAGCATGAGCAAACAGGTACTCATTTATGCCTGCAAAGCTTCGAGAAGAAGTGCATGTAACAGTGGCCTGAACACTCTTGAATTGCCCTCACACTAAGGGCTAAAATGAATCAGTGTCGATGTTCATTATAGTTCAGGGGAAATGATGGAAATCAGGCTCTTTTCTTCTTAATGAAAAATAACAATTAGTTGGAACGGTGAGTAGGAGAGTATCATGGGAATCAAACATTTACTCACAATTTAAGAAACAAAAAGTCAATGGAAGTTAAAATGTTTTCATTTAACGACATCAAGTTTTCATTTCAAAAGCATGTTTTTATGCTTTTATGAAACATATGAATATGCTTATTTCCATCCCTCTAATGAAGCAGGGAAAATCATCCAGAAGACTGGAAGATATGGTCCCTTATACTTCCAGGCTCAGACTAACATTTTAGTCTTTATACAGTAAGACAGTAAAATGACCAATCTTAAATTGATGTGTTTGGTATGTAAAACACTGCTGTTACCTGCAGGGTATGTCCGAAATATGGATTCAATAATATCCGAAGTCAAGTTGTACCTCAGCCCGTTGCAGCCGTCCGTCTGAGGCCGTACATCAGCCTAAGGAAAAGCACACGGGGAAAAAAACCAGTCACGTCTGGATGCTTTCTCCAACTGGAGAAGGAAAAGAATTGGCATCTTGCAAGCAAGGTCTGCTGCAGGTAAAATAATCTTCTTCCTCCAGCAATCCATAGCATATTTGATTGTACATAGGTATTTTAGAATGAGGAACGAACGAGCAAACATGAATTACTTTATTATACTTGCCACTTAAGGGACAATTCTACAAGCAGACTGCAGGCTTTAGAAAGCAAAGAGCACTCCATTGGTCAAAACAAGATATGCTTAATTTATTTTTGCTTAATTAATTTATGCTTATCCTTGCATCAAAGTAAAAAATAGGTAAGCATACTGTATATGCCTCGTGTTTTATTGTTCACTCAACAATTCAGCTAGTGAATAATCAGTGGCTATAATGAAGTGACACAAAAGGATTTATGGCTCTTGTACCTTATTCTCTTACAGACTAAAAAAAATCTTAGTATAACTGATAAGGATTAGCCTTAGTCAGAACTTTGAACTTAGAGCTCAGTGATCTCTTTAGGAAGCTCTGGAAGAGGCAAGTGCTCTGTCCAGTTCTCAGAAACAGGAAAAGTACACGATTGCACAGGCTGCTGCCTTTTCCTCCTTTTCCTGAGTACCTCAAGTCTAGCTTTTGTACCATGTTCTTCCTAGGCTAACACTCATTCTGAGCAGAGCCAGAGAGTTACTTGAATTTCAATTAGGACACACAAATATCTGAAGTTTTCTTCTTCACAAATGCAGAGGACACAAACATAACCAGTTACTTTAAGAACGCTTCAGTTTTGAAGGTTTGTTGGGTTTACTTTTTATCGTGGATTTTTTTTTAACATTAAGGTGTACAAATAATGGGAGACAGGAAATCAGAGCAATCAAATTTGTTTGGCAACTGATTCAGGTATTTCCAAGGGGAGAAGAAAAACAAGTGGTAGTACAGCAGCTAAATTAAAACAATTCCTACCTCCTCTTTCCCTCCCAAAACCACTGTGTGCACGGTCATTACAAAGGTGAAAGTGGGACTCCATCTAGAGAGTCCTATCAGTGAATTTTGTTGCAGAAGTAGAAACATGTCTCTGTGTAAGGAGTCTGAAGTTGTACCTAGATTACTTTTAGACTGCACTGAAATTACTGAAGCATGGTTTCTACAAATGGGTAAAATAACTGAAAGTTAGAGAAAAAGAGAGAGAAAATGAGCTTTCAGATACTCAGGTTGTTCTTCAAGTAGCTGAAAGCATGTATTAGTTTAAAAAACTGGGAAGGGAATAAAACCCTTATGTGGGAAGGTTCGTTTATGCATGTCAGTGCTGTCACAGATATGCTCTTTAATTTATTGAGCTCATACACTTTAATCTAGTGACCATATATCACATCCCTCCTGTTTTACAGAAGGCAGAGCAGCAGTACAAACATCATCTGCCTATTGGCAATTTAAAGTTCAAACTGAGCATCTTAAACTGACAAAATTTTGAGGCTGCAGATTAGCAGGAAATTTTTTTTTCCTCCTTTACACTTGGAATAGCGGAGAGATGTTGAGGAACAAGGAAAGTACAACATTCATGTATATGGGAATAAAGTGCATGAGCAGAACTCTCACTTTCCTCAATTTGTTTGCTCTAAAATCCTGTAAGTTAGAGGTTCAACGTACCAGGAATGCTGCAGAGATGCCCACATCCTGCTTACTAGGTGCTGCAGAATTATCCCCTGCATTCAGGCTTAAACGGTTGGCCCAGAATTCTTCAGCACTGATTACTTGGCTCACAACAAGGTCTTTATAGAGCTGAAACAAAACAGGATCTTCTTGCAGCATTCTGGTAAAAGAATGTATTGAATAGAATTGAAACACTGCAGAATAAATCACTAGTATTTCCACAACTAACATGAGTTCACAAGAGGAACAGAAACCAACTTTTCTTTCAAAATGCTGTGCATTTCTTAACAAGACTGTGTAAACAACCAATGTCAATAGCACTAGTTGTCTGAAAAGACTTACGAAATGGATGTTAACACTGAAAGTTAGAAAACAGTAATGCCTAAGAAAAAGTTAATGTGGGATTCATGTCTTGTCCTAAACTATTTTTTGGTGCTTTTGTGTCTTTGAAAACCAGGACTGGAATCTCCTGAACTGTAAAAGCACAATGAATTTTCTTGCTGTTCCATAACAAAAATATGCTGGGAGAGAAAAGAAGGAGATTTCAGCACTGTCCATTTCTTGGTTTAAGATCTTAAAATTCAGTAGCTACAGATCTCTATTCTAGTGCAGGAGTATAGATCACAAAATACGTATGGGATAAGATCCCTTAAAACACATTACCCCAGTGGTTGTTCATTTATGTTTCTGTGGTAACAGTAGGATCTTTGTCCCTTAATCACACACAGCACAAGTGTGTGACACATTCCGTGTCACTACTTCCACCAGGGAGCAATGTTTACAAAAGTTATCATCCACGTATCAGGTATCACCCCCACTACCAAAATGCAAAGACTGTGCACCTGAATCTTCACTCAAGTTTAAGCAGCTCTTCTTACAGCTGTGTACCGTATTAGAAACCCACTGGGCTATTTTCAGGGAAACGTGCATGTGTGTTCACAATCTGCCAATAACCTCACCAATCTTCAGCATGTACTGCAGGGTCTTGATCAATTGCAAACAACGAAAAAAATCAGGAGTCTACTGGATACATAGTACATAGTCTAAGGATAAACATGGATAAACTGCAATGTGGATAGAATGAAGGTCTTTAGCTGCTATAAGGACAAAGTAGGATGGGGTGGAAGTGAAAGCTTTGTGGCAGGATATCCCTATTATGTTTTAACCACCAGGGTTTCTCCAGTTTTTCTTATTGGCACAAGTATAGATTAGTGGCAATTATTACAAATTAGTGCAGCAGAAAGCAGTCTGTTATTCTGGTTATTTCATTAAAGCTTGGAATTTTGGTACGTACCCAACTCCCACATATCAATAAATGGAGGAAGTGCTGTGAGGACTCTGGATGTTGTACCCTCCCACAACAGGCTGAATCTTTTTTGCTTTATCTGCTGCAATTAAGCTAATGAAGCCCCATCACTAGACTTGGACTTCTGATCAAGAGAACACACTATGGCTGAGTACGTGCAGGGATTCTGGCTTTCAGTAACTAGAAATGCTCTTGATACTGCACGGTGTGATGCTGTAAAACTCCATTTACGGAGGCAAAGATTCAGAGCTAAGACTGCCCGTGTTCTCAGCACCAATACTGTCAGAAATAAGGCATATAGCATAAAGAAACGAATATGGGAACGGTGCCAAAGCAGGCTGCACTGCTGCAGACCCTAGTGGTTGCTGCAGTACTGGAACCAGTTAATCCTGATTGTGTCACAGCTCCAGCACAACGGCTCTTGCCCTTCTGCTGGGAAATCTCCTTGTTAAGATCCGGTGTGTCCCATGAGGCAATGCTCTCATGTTTTGAAAAATCTAGTTTTGACTTAGCTACGTTCAAAGCTAGAACAGTCTTTGGAAATGGAAGCCATTAGACACAGGATTCACAGCAGACACTAGAATGAAGTGAAACTCATGGGGGGAGGCGCAGAGGAGGGAGCTCTGGGGCCACAGGGACTGGTTTAACACAAACATGTTAAAGGAACGGAAATGTATCTCAAGAGCCCATTTGGGAAAAGGACTTAGGTCCTCAACATCTTCTCAAAACATTTCTTAGAATAAACATCCTGTATACCAAATAACAAACTGCAGCATCTCAAGTAAGATGCATGAAAATACCTAACAATTTAGTAGTCTATAAACCATCAAAAAAGATTTTAGGGGGAAGAGGCTCTATGGGGAGGAAAAAAAAATCACCAGACTCCACAAAATTTCTGGAAAAGGGAAAAAAAAAATCTTTCAAGCAGCTTTTCTAACTGATACATATATATTTAAGAAGACTAAAGAGACAGACTGCCAGTTGGGTGCTCTCCTCTCATAGCTATTGGATAAGAAAGACCGGGTGGCAGCCAGACTGGCTGCCTTTACACCTCAAGAACGTGTCACTAAGCACACAAGTGTAGTCTCAACATGTGACAGTTATGCAAGTCTCAAAGAACTGCCTCTAAATTGAAAGCAGGGAAATTTTTACTAGGGAAACAAATGCTGTATCATTCATGATATTAAAATAACAACAACTGTTAACAGAAATACACGACAATTAGCTAACAGTTGGAAGAAAAAAAAAACCAACAAACTTTTAGGCTGCTATCCCTTTACCTGTTCTTCTCCTCAAGTTCTTTATTAGCTTTCCTTTTGAACTTGGGCAACAGTTGTTGAAGAAGATCCTTGACCGCATCTCGCTCCTTCACTGCTGTGCTTTCATTGGAGAAGTGGAAGTTGGTTGTGTCCCCTGCATGCAATACCAGCTGCAGCTGAATTTTAGCTTTACCTTCTGGACTGATTTTCTGGCCTAGATTGCAGAGAGACAGACAGAAGCTTATACAAGAAACTGTCTTCCCTAGAGTATTTGCTTATAAGCAGTTATCCTCATCATCCAATTAAATACCATTATCCTGCGTGTGAAATGCAGCCGTGAAAATGGAACAGTCAGTCTTTCCCTTGAATTAGATTGAACCCTGCACCTTTTTCACTCTAAAATACAAGACACAGTAGCAGCCTGTTGCTCAATATCCTTCAGCTCCTACTCAGGACTCCTGATTCATCTTTGCATTCCCCACAGCATCCATTAGAAAACTGCTGCAAATGAGGCTGTCATCACCTGGACACTTTAACCTGGAACCGATCCAGGCTGCTGCTGAAAGGTGACCTCATTCCCCCTTTCCACTTTTTCCTGCTGCATTTCTTACATGACTGCTAGTGTTTGTGCAGCAAGCTGAACCAAGGAACTGGTCCACTGAAAAGCACCCCCTTTTGTTTTTCCAGCTGGCCCAGCTCCCACAGACTAGTGGTAGGAAAGCAGAGACGAGGTGGGTGAGAGCACATCTGGATCCCAGTTTCCAGTGGTAAGCTTAGCCACTGCTGCTCCGCAAGTCAATCACCAGTGCCTCCAAGGTACTACTACGCCCTCATGACTCATACGAAAAACCTAATTCCTGCTTCCATTCTCGTAACCAGAGGGAGCAGAGGCCGGGACACCTATGCTTATGGACTGTTGTGCTACAGTGACTTTAGTGAAGCACTGCAAATGGCACTAACCTAACTTTTAATATTAGCCCTTTCTCCAGAGCAAGCGGGAGACAGGAACCAGATGGCAACACTAAATCACCTTGTCTATTACAAATTTACAAATACATCTTTTTTTATTTCAGATGACAAAAAAATGTATCTTTCATCTATGTTAAAAATACTTCAATGCCTATACATGTGCCTATTTAAAATGCAAGCTGCTTAAGTGTAATAGCTAAATAAAACCTTCACAAAGTTAATTATTATAGGTGAACAGGGCTTTTAAACTTATCACTTTCATAGCTAAGAAAAGAGCATCTTAATTCTGATTCATCACACACTTTTGATCATGCTGCAGTGCTTGTATGTAACTTTGAACACCAATAATCACTAAATCATTACCAAGTGACGCACACAACTTACTTTTTAATCCTTCTTTGGCATTACAGCACATGAAATATGAGCACTAACTGGAGCCAGAAAGGCAGCACGCTATAGACATTTACTGTTTAGTTTTGACTTGCAAGTACTCTGCTGTTGCAACAGCAAATGCTTATTTGCAATGTTACCAGCTAGGCCAAACTACAGAAGCTGACGCTTCTGAAGCTATGGTCTGTTGGATGAAAATAAAGCGGAGTTCATTTTATATGAAAATCGAAACAGCTTTAGATACTGAGTTAAACAGATGACATGCCAGATAGTTTCTGTGTTAGACCAAAAAATCTATACGCTTCCTTGATCTTCCTCCCACCCTTCCCTCTAAAAGCATATGGCATAGATTATTTTTCTCTTCAATTTATTGCAGAAGTTTATCTAAGTTAATAGTAAATGCAGTGTAAGTTAAACATCTGAAGACTGTAGAAATTCTGTGGTAGCATCCTTAA
This sequence comes from Callaeas wilsoni, assembly GCA_013398955.1. NCBI lineage: Eukaryota > Metazoa > Chordata > Aves > Passeriformes > Callaeidae > Callaeas > Callaeas wilsoni. Next base: position 79,578 of record VWPU01006731.1, read on the forward strand.
GCTGGGGATACTTCACCACAGTCCTGATCTCTGCTGCTACAAAGTAGCCTGGCCACAGCTCCAGACCCTTGCAAGCTTCCTCACTTAGCTACACCCAGCATTATCCAGCACCTGAGCTTTGTGTTACATTTACATATCCATGGCAATACTGCTGACTGCAGCAGGAGCAGCGTTCACTCACATTTGATGTCTGCATACATGTGGCTGACGGTGAAGCGGTCCTTGCCCTCGGGTGCCCACGCAATGCGCTCAGCCATCAGGTACAGAGCCCCATCCTGCTTCTTCTGACGCACCTTCTTCACTATCAGCAACACTTCTTCAGATGACGTTGCCATTGTGGCTACAACGAGCTATTGAAAAAATTTAGTTGAGCTGATTAGCTGTCATTATTTTTCTGTAACTCTTTCACTACTCCTATCCATACTGGAATATTACAGCCCACATTCACTTGTTCGTGCCTATATCATTTTCAGAGTATTTCAGATAAACGTGCTCCCCTCTTTCAGTATGATCAGCAAATTTATTTAAACAAATTACTCCCAGCTACCTAAATAATTCATCTAATTATATTGCTGATACTGCTTTTGATCCAGTAAAAGACCCACAAATCTTACATTTAAACTGATAACTAAATTTTCCTGTTTTACTGTTCCTTTACTGGTTTTTCAAGTTCAGAAGAATACTGAAGCTAAGCAATGACAAATTCCAAATTTCCTCTGGCATTGGCAGCAATTCCCTTCTTCAGTGGGAATGGCAGATGCTAAGTCATCCAGAAAAAGGAAGGCTACAAGGTATGTGAAAAATCATGGATTTTCAGTTCGCTGTGCTAAAGATAAAGTAGCCCAGTAAGACTGGACTGTTCTTATGGTGGTGGGTTTGCCCAAGGCTTGAACAATGTTCTGTACACTTGACTGCAGCTGGCCAGTCCCTCTCCTCCAAAGTCTGAGGAACTAATGTTACACGTACTACAGTACAATGACAATTCTGTCAGCAGTCTCAAGCCAACAAGCCTTTGGATACTTGCTGCATTGTTCTCCCCAGCAGTCACTATCATTCCTCTCTCCAGGTTCACCCTACAGCCTTAAATTTTTCAAGAGATAAAGGATACAGCAAGTACTACTGCACTCTGTCAACCATAACTGTTGTACACTTATCAAAAACGTACCTCTTTGGTAAGTTTGCTGAAAATGTTTAGTATGTCCAATTGTTGTATTTTATGATAAACTTTACTACTGATACGCAAAATTGTATTTTCCAATGCTGATATGGATGTTTCATGTGCTTTAGAATACCTGTAGTATTTGCTGGGACCCACGCCAAACTTCAGATTGTAACCTGCATCAGCTATCACCCTACTTGTAGGTATCACAAAATGGTAGTTCTAAGCATTTAAATTCACATACTTCTTTTTTCCTTAAAAAAACCCGAAAAACAAAACGCCAACCAGCAGCAAGATAAGACATTTCATTCTGACACTTTGGACAGTAGCATAGCATTCTCTTCAGCAGAAGTCTTACAAGCTCCTGTGCAAATGAGTTAACTAAAATACTAGATGGAAAGACTTAATGGCAAAAGGGCTCTGCACTTCGCTCCTTCACCGTTCCAGCCATCCAAGGCTTTGCCAAAGAGTTCAGTCATGCTGAGCTGAATGTGGGGTTTCACATCAGCACCACTGCAGCAGTCACTAGAACACGCTGTGCCACATTCAGAGCATCCTTGGTAATACTTCTCTCTCAAAGAAAACTGCATGGCATGATTTCAGGACTGTTCCCTAGCATAATCCATTACAGTCTCCCAGCAGCATTATTCCCTTTCAGTGCTATTCACACAACCATTTTATGTAGTTTCCTGTTGCAGGTCTGCAGTCTCATCAGCCCCTTATCCTTACTGGAAAAAGGCAGCTGGCCACAGACTCTGAGACTGGAAACCTCACCAAGTGCAAGACTAGGGATTTTGATGTTTTTCTCCCTTTGTTACTTTATAGTCCTTTAAGGTTATTATTATCCAATGCAGTGGAGCCAAAGCCACAGAATACAAAGGAATGAAACCTGTACAGAACAGCAAGAGAAAAGAAAGCATTTCCACAATCAGGCTCATTCTGATGCCAGTTGCTCTGCTTTTCTACCATGCCATTTCACCTACCTACACCCAGTCTTTCAACTACAGAAGCAAAGGATCAGCAGCTACCATCTTCTCCTTTAGAGCCGTTCTAGTACCCTGCAGTATGCAATCTGTGAGAGCACAATTATCCCACAAGTAGCTCATTCCACCTTCTGGGAGGGTGAGCACATTGGCTCATGCTGTTCTTCTTTCTGTCACTGCTGTGCTTCCTTTTTCCTCCAGTAATTTACAGTGGCAGTGGGATGATACAACTCACAAGCACAGTAAGCATTACCCAAAATGGAGAAAACCCTGAGCTGTCTTTTGAACAGTACATCAGAAAGAATAAAAAAACCTATTAATAATCGGATTTAGGAAAGTTACCGTCTGTCACTAATGAAAACAAAATGGCTTCTTGTTACAAGAAGTACAGGAAAAATTCTAAAATAGGAATCTTGCTTGAAGATTCCCTTCCCTGTCTCCTACAGGGAAGGCTACATCCTTGCTAAGCAAAGCACACAGTACACAGCTCAGGTTCCTTTTTTTTTTTTTTTTGGACGTGTAAGGCTTACTATGCATCAGAGTGAGAGCCATCAATGATCTACTTGTGCCTGCCCAAATCTCATAACCTCTACATTGAACAACTGAAGTTTCCAGGAATCAGTACTGTGGATGATGACACTGCTGCTCCGAGGGGCAAGAACTGCCACATGCACACAGAGAAACACTGTTATTTTGCAGCTTTAAGTGATAATTTCAATTTGCTGCAGCATTAGTGTTCTTCAGCTGCTTCAAGTATCTTCCAGAATAGGAAGGTCAGACAGTTTATTTTAAATTCTTCAGCAGCAGAATTTGGTCAACAGCTCTAAAAACACTTGGATCAACTAGAAACCCTAACTGTAAGATACAACCTGCCACCAAGCCTATCTTGGGAATGTTAATTTCAGATGCAGCTTACAATGGGCAAGGTCTATCAGGAAGCTTCAGTGCTGGCATAGACCAAAAGAAATGTTCTGTGTGCTTATGCACCTATAAGCCCTCCTCTCCCAGCTCTGTGGAAGCAAGCACAGCTTTGGGAAATACCATCAAATTCCAACAGCTATCCTTCCTCCATCACAGTTAATCTTCCTAAACACTTTTAAGACCAGGTACCTCTCATATGTGTTCTTTGCAACACCTGTTCTGAACACTCTCCATTACCAGCATTTCACTCCAGTCTCTTCCCATATGGTTTTGTTGAGTTCTGAGCAGAAATAAAGGAAACGTTTACGCATTTTAATAATCCTGTCTTGGCCAGGATGGGCACGGGCTCTGACAGATCAATGCAAGCCTTGCTGCTGCTGGGCTTCCGCTCCCTGCAGGCAACAGCAGAATCATGGAATATCTGTGCCAATGGTCCAGCCTGACCCGCAGCGGCACAGGGACGCTGCCAGGTCCGGGAGCGAACAGAGCGGCACCCCGAGGGGTGGCAGGGGTCTGTCAGCGGCACGGAGAGGCGGCAACAGTGCCGCTTGTCCTGGGCACTGCGCGGGGGATCCACGGTCCTGAGGTGCCAGCTCGGCCTTGCCCCGATCCGCGTCATTCACGCTCCGGGAGGGATGTCACCCTGCCGCGAGACGGGCCGAGGACACCCGCACGGTCCCGGCGGGGTCTGCCCGGCCGCCGGACCCCCGGCAGCAGGCGGGGAAGGCGCTGCCACGGCACCTCTTTGTCTGCCGCCCGCACCCGGGCCAAGCGCCGGGGCGAAGCCCGGTGCCCCCGGCCGCAGTGCCGCCGGCGCAGAGCTGCCATCTCCCCACCACCCCCCGCGGGCCCGGGGAGCACAGATCGGCAGTGCCGCCGCCCCTTTCGTCCCTTCCCTCACCGCAGCTCCGGCCCGGCCACCGTCACACGTCCGCCGGGCAGAGACGAAGCGCGGGAGGCCAAAGGCCGCCGCGGCACCATCACGACGCGGTCCCGCCGCCCCCGGGGACGGATCGCTGGGGCAGCGCGACCGTGAGGCGGATCGGGCCCCGCGGCCTCCCCGGCGCCGCCGTTCCCCCACGCCCCGCGCCGGCGGCTCTTACCGTACGGGCGGCGCCGGGAGCTGCTCCGAGCGG
>VWPU01006732.1:0-73271 GCA_013398955.1 Callaeas wilsoni
GATCCTGGGGCACCTCTGGGCCCTCATGGCAAGAAGGACTTTGAGGGGCTGGAGCGTGTCCGGGGAAGGGAACAGAGCTGGCGAAGGATCTGGAGCCCCAGGCGTGGCTGAGGGAGCTGGGAAAGGGGCTCATCCTGGAGAAAAGGAGGCTCGGGGGGGACCTTCTGGCTCTGCACAACTCCCTGACAGGAGGGGACAGCCGGGAGGGGTCAGGCTCTGCTTCCAAGTAATAAGGGACAAGACGAGAAGAAACAGCCTCAAATTGTACCAGGAGAGGTTTAGTTTGAATACTAGGAAAAATTTATTCACTGAAAGTATTTTCAAGCACTGGAACATGCTGCCCAGGGAAGTATTTGAATCACTGTCCCTTGAGGTATTTAAAAGACATGTAGATGTGGCACTAAGGGACAAGGTTTAGTGGTGGGCTTGGCAGTGCTGGGTTAATGGTTGGACTCAATGATCTTAAATTACTGAATTCCAGCTCAAATTGCTCTATCATGGTATTCTATGATTCTAAGCACCGAATCAGTGAAGATGAACATCATGTTAGGAATGCAAAGCACTTAATAAAATAAAGGCTAGCATCTCTGAAATACAAAAAACACTAACATTTGATTACCTGGGAAGACACTCCAGGGAAAAATTCATGACCATTGAAAATAGTTTTCAAATTATATACAGTACGATGTAAGCATTCAAAACTAGATGCAAGCAGTGTAAAATGGATTTTTCCAAAAGAGCATCCAATGGTGAATTTAGGAATAATTTGCAATGGGGTCTGACTGTCCTTTGCTTTGGGTGTGCTACAGATGTTTACACCCAAGAAAAACAGGTCAGAGCTCTCATCAGATGGAGCAAGGTTGGCTCTTTGTCTGCTTTCCATTGCTGCAAATTAAGATGCAAGATATTACAAATAATCGCAGACAAGAGGGAGAAAGGCCTCCAGTTCTATTCCTTTCACATTGCAGCAAAACAAGAGGCTTACGGGGAAGACTAAAAATTGTTTAAAGGTCTGTAGTAAACACTGAACAGAAAATTGAAGTCTGATGAGACTGTTTGTACGTTTACTCCATGTGGTCACTCGAGACTGATTTGAGCACTGCAGACAGCAAGACATACAGCTTTTACAGCAAGGCTACTCTCTTGCCAGGTAAGTCCTTCAAATTGCTGCATGGCTCCTCCTGACTCAACAGCAAGAGGCAGAGATTATGATCAGAGAAGAGAGGTACACAAATAATCACAGACATTATTCAGAGAATCGGACATTTAGACCTTGAACTGAAGGCCCACCAGGAGATTTCCCACTCTTTCCAGTGGGCTCTGGATCTGACACAAATCCAGTGAATTGCAGGGTGGGATTTCCTCTCTCTATGTATACACTTAACAGATCCCTTTTTAATATCGTCACAGAGGAGCAGATGAAAAGCAGCTTTTAAACAGGTAGGTTGATGATAGAGGGGTAAAATGTGTGTTCTGAAATAATTTAAATATTGTCATCCCTCACTTTTATTTATTATAAGAACATTTTTCCAGACTCTGATATTAAAACTTTCAAAATGGAAGAGTGCAAGGAGGAAGGACGCTCATCCAGCCATTGCCTCTATAAACCCATCATCACTGCTGGTGGTCTCTGCTGGAAAGCCTCTGTGCAGCCAAGCCTCACCCAAGGGTCTTCCTGGCTCCTCCTGGCAGGAGAGAAGATAAAGAAATTGCTTCATCTGATCTTCATGGTCAGAGGGAGCTGCTTCAGATGAGTTTTATAACCTTCATCCTCCGGCCGGAGCAAGACAAAGGGACCCAAAACGGTCCCTTTGATGAAGACTAGTTCTCCCTTTGTTTCATGCAGGTCCAACCTGCTGTATCCCCCCTCTGCTCACTCCACACCTGTTCACCCATTTTCTCCTTGGCATGTTTCAATACTGCAATGCACATCGGAGCAGGGATATATCCTTCACCTTCTGTCTTGGTCCCACTGGAGGGACCTGGCATTTTCAGGTGATGCTATCTCGGTCTAATTCATTGAGTGAGGAATTTCAGCTCAGACACATGACAGAATATGACTAACGTGAGGCATAGAGTGAGCAGGCTCTGTCAACAAAACACAAACAGCCACATTCACAAATACACTCTGATATGTGTGTGTGTGTGTGTTTGTGTTTCAGAGAATACCTGCTGTGACTGCATGCTGCTATTTTTCCCACTTACTAGCCCAGAAGAGATGATTATAAGGCAATATGAAAAAAAGTAAAAAATTAAACTTTTCAGAAGATGACAACATTTCAGTGCTTTAGCAAACACTTCAAAGATGGTTTTCAGTGTTGGTGTTCCAGGTATTCTCCAGCCTGACCTAATCCCCTGTGAAAGCCAGCAGAATCCCATTCCTTCATTTCCACGAAAACAATTTAGGCCTCATGTGTGTAAGTAATCAACATTCTCTCTAATCCCATCCTCTATGTATTTACTTGCATGCTCAAAAAGAGAAGCCGAACAGGTGAAAACGGCAGCAACGTCACATTTTTATGCCCAGGTCTAAAAGCAGGATCCAGTGGGTAGGAATTTGCATGGGATGAAGTGATAGAAGCACTGGGTCTGCACCTGCAGGAAGGTGTGGGTCAGTGCTTGTGAGGCTGCCAGCAAGCTGAGAGCTGCCACCACCCCTCACAAGTGTCACACGGGGGGCTGTAACCAGCACTGACACTTCCAGTGTGTGACAACCCTGGCAGCCAGGGGTGCATTAAACAGAGGCCCCCGTTTGGAGACACGCAGGGAGGGGTCACCCCATGAAACTGAACCAGAGGGGAGTGTCAGGATCCAAAAGACCCCCAAGGAACACTGGAGGACAAATAGGGGACAAATCAGAACGCAAGGAAAGGTATTGCCTCTAATGCACACGCTGCTTTATACTCATGAGTAGTTTAGCCAGGTCCGTGCTAGGGGACGACGCCAACCCTTGTGTTACTGGTACATTTGGGAGAATGCTTTCCACTGCAGCTAAACCAGCTTGTCCAGGGAAAGTCTGTCAATGTAATCCTGCTTAGAATCCAGCCAGAGCTGTCATTTCCCACCTGTGCTAAATAACTGCTCGTGTATATTCATGAACAGTGGTCTTATTTCTAAGAATACACCTAATGTGTATTGCACTGTAACAGGAGACAACTTACAACAGGCCTATTAAAGGAAATCGCAGAGATCACAGAATTGACACATTCTGTTTAAAGGCAGCCACACTTATACTTGATTGCACAACTAGAGACAAGTTTGTTATGTTCCTCATCTTTCATGAGCACTCATATTTACTAGTTTAAAATGCGAGATAAAAGCCAGGCAAGCTTTGGCAAAGGAATGGGGGACAATATCAAATGATAAGCTAAGCATATTTATAGGTGTAAACAGATCTAGAAAAGGAAGCGTTAGATATAATAAGCACTCAATGATGTGGGGCAAACACTGAGACTTGAAAGCAAGAAATATCCAACAACTTGTAACATCAAAACCAGCAATTGCAGGTCTTAGCAGGCAAATGAAATATGAACAACAAATAAGTATGCATAAGAAGGGAACAACCACATTAAATACTTTGATCATTGCTACAGAATGAGTGTTCTACAACAAAACAATGCGAAATTGATTGTGTAATTATTCGTAAATGCTGATTATTTCGAGAGTAGGTATGGTTTCTCTAGCTCATATCAAGGATGCCATGCTGCATTTCAACTGAAATTGTAATTTTGGAAAAGTGAGGCAAGGTATCAGGAAGCATGCAGAAGGAATACTGAATTGTTAGCAGTAAATTAAAGCCACAGGTTTAGGTTACATAATAAATCCAGAATTTAAAAAACAATGAAGCAGGAAAAAACCAAAAACAGAAAAACCAACCAAGCAAACAAACAAACAAAAAAATTGAAAGCCAAAGAAGCATCCTTGCATGTTTCCACATGAAGGCTGTGTTTAGGAGAAATGGCTTATGAACTCAAAAGTGAATTATATAAGGCAGTTATGTGGTTTTTGTCTAAAAAAAAAAAAAAGAGGAGACAAAGAGACATAATAAAAAAGGAACACAGACTGGAGCATGTTAACGTCAGCAGTAGAGACAGCCTGGGAAACTATTTTAAGAGATCAAGAGGAAAAATATTTAGAAAAGTATGAGCTGACTAAGAACAGGCGATGTGAATATCTAGAAATGGAGATCAAGTCTCCCCTGTTGGAATTCACTAGGAATGATGCCTCTCAGGTCCAACAGCATTGCACATTTGGAGCAGCAGGAAGGTCTGCTGTCATCTCCACAGAAACTCCTACACACCCCTGGACCCCTTTATGGCTTTTTTGTGTCCTGCACAGAACCTACAATTTCACAGCTCCTGCAGGAAAGGAATCATGCAGTGAAGAGCTTGATTCTGTGGCTAGAAAATCCCTTCTGAATTAAACCCAGAGAGCAAGAGGAATCTGCTTCAGAATGCCTTAATACTCTTTGATGCACAGCCAAAGATCATTCTCCTCTTCATATTTCCAGCACATTTAGCCGTAGCCTGTTCAGTTCTGCATTTTTCACATAAGTGGCCATTGTCAGTGCAGGAAGAGCTGTGATTATTCCTGTTCAGACTGGGGTAGCATGACTGCAGGAGAAGCATATCTAGTTCAGGGAGAAAGAGAGTATATGCTTCATTTGCTGGCCAGCAGACATCCAAGGAGCTGATAGCTAAGAAGGCCACCCCATCCTTCTCAGATGAGGGTGAACCATTAAAATCAATGCAGCTCCGTTTATTTCAGCTCTGTCATGCCCGGTTAGAGAGCAAAGACATGGCGAGAGAGTGGCACAAATAGACTGGAATAGTGAGCATGTATTAGCTAACACCAGCTGGGGATCTCGTCTGGTGATGAGACGAGGGAAATGCTGCCTGGGACATTTAAAAGCTGAGGGTGCAAGACAATTTGGAGATCACTGCAAGATGTTATTTTTGATCATTTTCTTCTGCTGAAATAGACGGAAGTCAATATGATAGCACTGGAGCAGGTTCCAATGTCCACAGCCAGAAGCTATTAAAAAATCAGGAATAAAGCAACTCAGAAAAGTTTGACATTTTGTTGAGCAGGAGCCTGGCAAAGAGAATTATTTCTCTGGTCCATTATGAGAACAGTGAGAAGGAAATGTCACCAAAGTCTAGATACTGCCACTCAGTAAATCCCATCTTGTTCTCACGTGTGGGTCCTAACAGCAGCAGTGGTCTCATCAGGATAGAGACACAGCACAGGAGGAATGGCATGACTGGAATCAGCCTCTCTGACTAGTGAGGGATGTCTCAGTGGTGCAGCACACTGTGCCAGCTGCCTCTTGGAGCCCATGCACAGAGAAACCAGACTCAGGATTCCATGTGGGCTCTTGCTTTCTCCAGAACTTGTCATTTTAGGAGGAAATGCGAGATCGCACCCAGGAACTTCCAAACATTCTTTCAAACACCCTGTAGTGCTCAATAGATGCAGCATTGCTGCAGAAAACTTGAGGCCAGTCACTACTTTGTAACCCTCTACCCCATGTTCCTCTTATCTCCACTTTCCTCAGATGGTCAGTCCTGACCTTTTCATCACCCGATCCGCTGACAGCCTTCCTTACATCCCTCAAAACGAGTGCACCAAACTCCCAGCAGCTGGAACACGTTTGCATTTGACAGGAACTCTGCAGCCCACCCGAGTCAAGCCAGAATGGTGCACACTTCTTGCGGGTGAAAAGGATTAGGGAACAGGGCCTGATGCTGGTGTGAGCCCCCTGTGCACAGAAAAAGCTGGGGGAGGAGAGATGATGCTCTTACGGAGAACGAGGACAGGTGGGGTCTGTATACCAGTGCTGCCATCTCAGATGCCTGTGGAGAAGAAACAATAAATACGAGATAAAGTGCTTTAAGGGTTAAGAACTTCAAGGGGATAGCCTGCACAGTCTCAAAGAAGAGATAATAAAGAGCCTGTAACACTAGATCCAGCCTCTATGTAAAGATAATCTACTCGATGGAGGCTTAATCCTAGCAAGGGCTCTATAAAGTCTGGGAAAAAAGGGGGTATAGTGTGAACCCTGAATAGTCTAATTGATCCCAAAAGTAGAGCTCCTTTTTATATGTAAATATCCCATCTCCCTTCAACCTCTTGATCATCCAGGGTCTAATCAAGGAGCTCCTAAAAGACATCTGCTGTCAGGAGGAAAAACCATCCCCTTGTTTAAAGCTCTTGTCTCTCACCTAAGGTTTCAAGCTGGGAGTTCTCTCACGTCACTTTAGTCTCAGAAGCTCATGGACATCCTCTGGTTCAGGTGATTGGGGCACAGCACAGACAAGAGGGTCTCTGCCCATCACTCCATGGCCATGGCAGGCACAGTGGCTCCAGAGCCAAAGCTGAAGAGCATCAGAGAACTCCAGGGATTGCTTCAGGAAGTTTGTGATTTTTGAGCACTTTCTTCTGCCTGAAGAGAGAGAAGTCTGTGGCAGAAGCTGTTTTAAATGAAGGTGCCATACCCTTGCTTCAGCAGAAGCCATCTGTGTTGCATGACCAAGAAGAATTACCTGTGACCCAAGCAGACAGGCTTCTTGGGTGCTAGAAACCAGCATAATTAATCTTCTTGTCCTCACAGCTTTGGTGTTTTGGTGAATGCAAGAAGGGGCTCAAAACGCTGCTGGTGGAGGAGGGTAAAACACCGAGCCCATGAGAACTTCCTCTTGGACAATCCTGCTCCAAGAAGTGATGAACCACCAGGGTCACTCTGCCTTCAAACACCACCATCATCACCAGAGAAGCAGCAAGGTCGCAGTTTATGGTGATGGTGCTGCCTCTCCAGCCTGCCCCCCCAGTCAAGGAATATGGGCAGATGGATCACAGGATGTGCAGGCAGCCACAAGGCACCTGGAATTTTCTGCTTCAGCTGCCTCTTGGCATGGAGAGGGGAGGGGATGCCATTCCCTGCCTGACACTAATCTCACAGACACTGACGGGAATGGGTTAGGGATTCTCTGGCCCCTCCAAGCAAGCTCCCCTTCTGGGAGACTTCTGCCTTGGACTTGCTGACAGGCACAAAGCCCTGCTCCTCCTGAGAACAGAGGAGGTGTGAAGACAGCTCTTCACCATCAGGGTGCCAGGAAGGGCAGTTGGAAAGGGACGGGATGAGAAGGGTTCCTCACTACAGGGGAAGCATTTCCATGTTTTCCTCTCTTCTTTTTTGCTACTGCTCACTTGACAGCTGCTTTTGCTTTCTGCGTTACAGTGGAAGAAGGGGTGAGTTTGGGGAAGTTAGAAGTTCCAGAGAACTATCTGGAAGCCAGAGTAGGAGCCAGTCCCCTTCTGCACTCACTGTCTGCATAGCAGAAGGCAACAGAAATCAGCAGAGTTAAATAAACCATAGTCTGATCCAAAGCTCACTGAAGATCACTGACATTAATTAGACTTCTGCCTTGCTTCCTTCCAACAGCTAAGATGGTAAAGCAGAGGAAAACTGTCTAGAAATAGATGATTTTACCCATTCTGTGGAAACAGATCAGCAAAGCAAAACAGGAGAAGCCATAGATATGATTGACCCAATGGTCTCTGCTTGCTCTGCAGAGGTCTCACAACATATCTCTCTTACTTGCATTCTAGATGTACGTCGGGTTTTTTTACAAATTGCATTGTTACTGTATATTTTCTTGTCTGAAAAATTTCCTTCAGTCAGATAAAAATAAAATCAATGCTCTAGCTGATGCTTGGAATGATGTGGCCCCAACACACAAACACACACATCTGTTGTCAGAACTCTTCTGCCTTTCTTTTCCTTTCTTTTAATACAAGTCTGGAATCCACTGAGTGTTCTTCAAGTCTGAGCTCCAAACATTTCAAACAGCACAAAAGGTATGACAAGATGAAAGAAAATGTCCACAAATAGACAGCTAGACAACTAGTTAGCAGCTGTCTGCTTTTCTTCAAGTTTTTTTTTGTGTGTGTTTTTTATTGGGTTTAGTTTTTTGTGGGTTTTCTTTTCCCCCTGCAGGGGGAGAAAAAAACCCCAACTTTATTTTTCAATCTTGAAGGAACTGACTGCAGATTCTTTTGTTCTGGCAAGAATCCAACCCTGTTTAGCACTGGAAGTGGGGGAGGAGGTGAACTCCTTATGATGCCATGTGTAACCTTGAACCTGAGAAATGTCTAACACAGTATGTGTACAGTTGCAGCAGTTTAAATGGCATTGATCATTTTCAACTTTTGTATTGTACTGATCGCAGCTTAATGAGATTTTGGTGTTCTATCAAGTCTGGGTATTTATGCAGAAAAAGGAACCAAAAAGAGCAGGTTTTGATTAAAAATGTGTATGGGCTTTTGGGACCTGGTTTAAATATTTCAGATCTTGAGCAAGCATGGAGCCTGCAGTTGAAGTTATTTATCTTCTCCCCAGACAAATCTGGCTGGGGGGAGGGGTGGCAGTGCTCAAATGCTTGATTTTAATTACTGTTGTTGTTTGCAAGTATTTTTCTTCTGTCATTTCTGTTCTCCTTCTCCCCCTAAACAGATGATCAGCAGACAACATGGACTCCCGTCTAACTTGCAGATTTAATTTGGAAACCTGAGCATCCAACGCAAATACGAAACACAAGCTGCAGTTGGATTCTCCTCCAAATCTTTGCTGCTCGCTCGGAGAATTCGCCCGCTCCCTTTGTGAGGCTTAGTGTGAGGCTGAAAAACTTCCCCTTCTCACCTCCTTCTGGGTCTCTTTGTGTGTCCATAAATGAATGTGTGGGTCTGTGTGTGTGTGCGCGCACAGGAGTCAGCATGCCAGACAGCATTCCACAGCAGAAGGTAATTTCTCCTTCTGCCCTTTATTTGCACGTTTAGCATGAGTTGCATTCCTCCAGCACCTGATGAAAGAGTGAAGTGATATTGTCAAAGGCTGGGCTACAGGAGATGTGTGGAAGAAACCTCCCTTGTCTGGAGAGATCATACATAACCAGACAGAGCAGAGTTTCCATCCCACTGAAATAAATTTGTATGGCAACACTTAACTCTGCAGCTCTTTCCATCGACAGCTTCCAAGCCATATTACATTTTTTTCCCCTTTCCCACCCAGCCTCCTCCCTGCACTTTCAGATCATAAGTTCTTCAAGACAGAGCATTTATTACCGTGTTTGTACAGCACCTGCAACATTGGTTTTAGTAGAATGGTGATCTCAATTAGCATTTTGACCAGCTTTCATACAAATAACAGATGAATAGGCCAGGTTAACCCCAGATTTGGGTGGCTGACAGAGGTGTTCCAGGTTCAGACCTCTCCAAATGAAACTTGGGGCAGTGCTGCCCAGAGAGGCCACACGGTTTTGCATCTCACTTGAACACTGGGACGTATTCTCCTAAGCACAGACAAACCTGAATCCTAAGCTAGGGCTGCAGGCGGCACTGTGGGTTTGCAACACCCACCTTGATCCACCCCAGATGAGCAACAGTTGCCATATCTAGCAGGAAGACCACTTGAAATTTGAACTATTGCTTTTCTCATTTGGCTACAGATCTTGCGTTCGGCTGTTTCACCCCCCTCAGCCCAAAAGCTCTTGGGATTTTATTCCAGTGGCCCGGTATAAATCTAATCAGTCTTAACAATGTGACATCTCTCTCTGGAGGAAGAGGAATGATCAGGTTCAGGTTATGGTTGTTACCCACAAGACTGAACCATGGAGAAAACTAAAAAGGGCAGCTCCTTAAGAGTGGTAAACCCTTGCAGTCATGCTGAAGGGAACTGTATGGCTGTACCCTGCCAGCTTATCCCTTGCTAGGAACACCAAAATCTCAAACTCCTTGAACCAGTGAGGATTGTCTAAAATAGAGAAAGGCAGCAAAGCACACGCAACTTTCATTAGGCAGGGGCCCTGTTTGTGCTTGTCAAGGTAGCCCTACAAATATTCAACTGCTTGAAGGGCGCCTGAGGCTCCTGCTCCCAGTCGAAGCCCTCAGGATGTGAACAAGACACACCAACAGCAGCTGAAGGCCCTTTTTCTGCTGCATATTGCAGTTCTTAAGCTAGGATTCATAGAGACAAGGGGCTCATTTTATTTACAAGGGAACACCCGAGCTGAAGGCAAAGTCTGTTACAGAAGTGGGGCGCACAAGCAGAGATGGGGCTATAGGTGGGTCCAAAACAAAAAACTCAGGCTTAGTCCCTGGCCTTATCATCAAAGTAAGCAAGCACTTTGGATGTGGAATCCCAGTTGTGGGGTATTACATCCCAGTTGGATGTAATCTCCCAATTGTGGGACATTACTCCAGCATCTTCCTAGTGCTGTTTAAGCATAAGTGATTGCATCAGCTGTGGAAGGCTGGGGAATCGGGCCATGAGCTAGCACAAGGTTAAAAGGACTGTGCGAATAAAAACTCGCTTTCAGCACAAAGGACACCACAGTTCAAGGCCAGAAGCTTCTCTCTGTTGTTCTGGAACTAATTTCAAACATGAATCAGAAATCTAACATGGAGAGGTTACTGTCAATAACCCCTTCCTGAGAGTGCCTTGTTTAATGAGATGTTTAACTGGGTGGTATGAGAATGAATTCATAAGCAAGTGAGGGAAAAGGTCCATTGCTTTCTTTTCCTCAGCAAGGAAGGAACAAAGGAAAAAAAGGAGACTGAACAGATACCAAAGGAGAAGAACAGAGAAGATGGACAACAAGTGAAAGAGAAATAAATTATGTGAACATGCACACAATAACAAACACTTTACCCAAAATCACTGGCATGCCAGGAGGAAGATGATCATGTGCTGCTAATAATAAAGACCCTTGGCAAATTCTTGCAGGCAAGGGGGAAGGATTTAGGATCCCATGCCCAGGAGAGCTCAGTGTGCAACTGCAAGGCTTAAAAGTTGCTTTCTCCACCGCAGTACAGCCAGCCAGCACACCTCAGCAGAGAGGACTGGGATGACCATTATAAATCACCCTGTAGAGCAGGATCATCTGTACCGTTTTTAAGCCTGCACAGCAGAGCAAAACCTCAGCAATTTCAGGCCACCAAAACATTTCTTTACAGTAGTCCCTTTTCAATCCTGTCATCATCAACACATGGTAAACGAGACGGTTCAAAATCTCAGGCCTGGATCTTGTACAGATGTTTGCTATCTATTTCCTGTCAAGGCTCCCACTGATATCAAGGAATGAGGAGCCCAAATACCTCTGTGGAGCTGAGCCTTGGAGTGCAAGACAAATACGTGGGAAGGAGGAAGGCACAGAGAGAGCTGTTTCACAGCCTCCAGGCCGCTCTAAATTAGATGAAGGCGCTGCTCCGACTCCGAGCCAGCCCTTTGGAGGTTCTTCAGCAGCCCACATCTGTGCTGCAGAGCTTCACTGAGGACGTTCACAGTGAGCTCCCAAGGAAAGACCCAGTGTTCGAGCAAAACACAAGTTGCCTCAGAGTGTCGGGACACAGGGTCTGAAATTTCCACACTTTTTTTTTTTTTCCCCTGCGGAGGTTCTGTTCACAAACCCTGTACAAAGAAGCCTTCTAGGCAGGGAAGGCTCACTGCTTTGTGTAGGCATGAAGGAAGGAGGAAACAGGACACTTCAGGTATTTATTTTAAAAGTCTATCATGCATTTGGATGGCTGCAGGTGCCAAAACGAATCATGCTAGTGGAAGAGGTACAGAAGCAGAACAAGCAAAGTATGGAGAGCAAGTAAAGGGGAAGGAGCTTGGAATGACAAGCAGAAAAGGTAACTCTACAGATCAGAGGGTTTTCAATGCGTTACACAGGCTGCAACCTTTTAAACAGCATATCATGGTCCCTGAAACATCTTAAACAGTATAACATTGTTCAAAGGTTTAAAAATATGGCATGGCATCTCCAGTGTATAACTGTGCTGGAGCCAGATAGTGCATGCTGCCCTCTCAAATTGAGAAGAAGAGAATTAAATTTAAAGAGGAAACAAAATGCTCATTTTAATCACCCATTGTCCTTTGAGGATCTTTTTCTGTCCCCTTTGTAGTGTAATGCAGAGTAACAGGCAATTGCCATATCCCCAGCTGATAGTTAGACTGCCCAGGATCCCAGTGTTATAAACTCCCTATTTTCTCTGGCCTCTCTCACAGATGCATCTTCATATACAGTGACAATTGCATCAGTGCCATTACCTCGGGACAGAAAAGCCTGCAAAGTGAAATCATTGGTAGTCAAAGGCAACATAATCAGCTGTTCTCATTACTTATAGAATATATGGGGCTTGTGTGTAGAGAAATTACAGAGGTGCAAAGGGCTGACTAATGAAAGTGCAAAAGAGACGTGCAGACAAGGCATTTGCCTCAGGATGAGGAAGTATGGCATTATCTGAATCACACTGCACTCGGAAATCATCCCTCCCTGCTATTTGGTGTCCTTCAAGAAATGAATCCACCCACAAGGCATTTAATGGACTCTTGCAAGGGGCTTCATTAACTGAGGTTTCAAGACATCCAAAAGACTTTGTACAGGCCCAGGTAAGTGAAGGGATTAAATTATATTTTACTTTGCTAAGCTATCTTTTACCCAAGTATGCTCCCAAGTAAACTGTCTTTTACCCAAGCCATCTTTTTACCCAGGTATAAATTGCAATGGGTGCAAACTGCAAACTGTACTGCTTTGAGAGGAAGGGGAAAAAAGAGGTAATCACAACAAATTATACTTTTTCAAGTTATCATCATCTTGCTCTGTCTCTGTCAAATTGTTCCTCAAACACAGCAGTCTGTGAAGCCACCTGATTCCTCTGCTTGCCTTTTTTTTTTTCGTTTTCTTCCTCTCAGTACTATTTATACTTCTTGGATAAAATGTGCACTTTTGCATATCTCAGCCATTTCAAGGGCTGAGATGATGAACTGCACTGTTTAGTCCTTTCCATCACAGTGTCACTAGTGGTCATGTCCCTGATTATCTCTAAGGACAATGCATTCAATAATAGATTCAATCCAAATCTGTCTATAATTATGATCAAGGATGATATACTAAGTTATATATGTGAAGGAATGGTTCATTTTTCAAGCCTACATGTTGTTTTCCAAATTCTCTGTAGCTGCAACATAACCTTGGTCTGCAACTTCACCAAACAGTGAATGTGACTTTTCACTAAACTGACTTCACCTCTCTTTTAAAAAAAAGGACAAAAAAATAAAAGAACAAACCATCCTTACACACATACACTTCACACACTTTAACTTTTCTTCTACTTTTACCATTTCGGGGATGTTGGTTTTCTCCTGGGCTTTAGATAAAACAAATTCAGTTCCCTGTAAAGCTCACTCAGTGTCTGGTGTGGGCTTTTGGGTGGTGAAAGGAAAAGAAAGAAAATCTCCTCTGAAAAGAAAACCCTGCTCTGTGAGCTCCGTCTGTGCTCAGGACAACTTCAGTGCATTTAGGAAGGCAGGTAGAGCTCTGTTATTTTTTGCTTGGACCTTTAAAATTTCTCCTCTGCTCCTTGCCTCTGCTGGGAGCAATTTCACTGCAATTACTGAAACGAAGTCCCTGAATTCCACTCTGTAGCTATTCACATGACCCTCAGTGTTTTGGACTTGATTTTTCTCCAGTTTTCTCCACAACAGGAAGAGTTGTGAGGAAATTTTCCTCAGTCAGTGGCTTCAGGTTTCTATTAAAAACTTTTGCTACTTGTAACACTTCTCAAAACCTTTAAAAAACAAATCTAGCATTGGAATTATTCAATCAAATGGTATTAAAAGCACAGATTATGCTTTAGAAACCACTTACAAAGAAGGTTTTTACAGATCAGTGAGGACGCTAGCGAGGAGGGGCCCCTGATATGAATGGAAACGTTTGTTTCAATCCTCATTTATCTTAAGGCCCGGGTGCTTTCTGGACAGTGAAACATTCTTCTCCTCCCTGCACTTGGAAAAGTGAGGATCAAGTTGCGAGAGAGTGCCCTTGAATGCTCAAGTAAGGAATTTGCTAAGTGGCCTCCTCAGCCAACACAGCTCCCATGTTAACGGTGGCTTCTTAATTCCCTCTGCCCTCGGCTGCAGGATTATCCATCCTTTCTTATCACAAGGCATCACCGCCAGCTGAGCCCCCACAGTTGCCTCCACCCACAAAACCATGACCACTTCTCACATTGAAAATGTTTGCCATTTCTCCACCACCCTGAAATTTTAACCAAGCCTTGATAAGGATGTAAAAAAAAAAAACCCACAGTTTTGTAAAGGTCCCAGTGTCCTTAATTTTTCCAGGGCTGCTCAGGGATGTCTGGAACTGCATGTTTGCATGGGACTGCTCCAGCCTGACTGAATTCCACACACCCCTGCAATATTAATTAAACAGAATAATGAGTTACTAATTGTCACTGAGGCCACTAGTCATATTGACCTGGAATCCACCGATATTTAAGGAAAGAACAAGGAAACATTGGAATGTTTTGTACAAAGAAGCATTAGATGGGTTAAATCTACTTTAGACTCATTAACATATTCAGTGCAAATGTGGAGTCCCACTGAATCCCTTCCAAAATCAGCTCTTTAACAGAAGCAGAGCCCAATCCTTGGTGAGGCAGTGGCCTCCACAGCAATACCAGGAACCAGATTTGCGGCCCTGTTCTCAAACCCAACTTCTGTTGATGGTTGTGGAATTTTGGCCAGAGCAAAGACCACAGTGTTTGTCCTGCAACTTGCAGAGCTAGCTTGAAGCTTTTCTTCTTCCTGCCATCCAAAGTTTCTTGGGATTAGTCAGGATTGATATTGATGTATGAACATCTTAAAAGGACTGTACATAGCTTCCAGGCTGAAGACTAAACATTGCAGCGTAAAACAGAATTTGGCAGTGATTCTATAGGATGAACCTAATCAGAGCAGACAGATTACAATACATGGTAAAGGCATGGAGTTGAAAAGAAAAAAAGACTTGCTCTGCATTGTTGCATAATACATTCTGGAGAAACTAGAAAACCTTTCAGAGCAGCTGGGGCAGAGGGAAATGAACCATTTGTTCCCAAGTGAAATAAACAAAAGAAGGAAATACTCCAAACTGTCTCCAAACTAGGAAAGGAATGGTGGTGAGAAAAGTGACCAGAGCCTGAACCAAGCTTTTCACATTGTCCAGCTCCTGACAGTAGCTGTGTTTCAAGTGCACAGGCACATTTCTCCTCATCCCCTGGTCAGTCTTGGTGAGCCACAGACCTCTGCAAGGGAATGCAGCCTTTGGCAGACATCACTGGATGCCTGCAGTGTAGCACCAGCCAACACAGCTGCTCCGTTTTTGAGTCCTGGTATGTCATCTGATGAAGGAAAAAAAAAATCAAAGCAACCCCTTCTTTGTCCAAATCACCTGCACTGCTCTGGATGTGACCAAGAAAACATTCCAGACACCTGAGATGAGTTTGGCAGAGGAACGTCATTTTCAGTACAAAAATCCACACAACAAAGTTAAGACAGAGTGGAAAGACCTGCAACTCAGAAGAAGGAGAGAACTCTCTATGGAGCTGACTGTGAAACATTCAAGACAGTCAGTCATCTCTTCCTTGCTTATGTTTTTTTGTCATTAAAACGTGACTGTTGGAATTTTTTTTTTTCCTTTGGTAGATGACAACAAACTCCATCAAGAAAGAGAGCACAAAACTCACTCCTGGTACCTGCTTGACAAGAGTGTGAGTTCTTCACATCACCCCTCTCTTTTTAAGACTTAAAGTTAGGGGCCATTCTGACATTCTGATTCATGTAAGAAAACTGCTAACTTGAACTCGAGAACCTGAAAGAAAGCCAAGCAACCATCTTGTCCAGGCTTGTTGCCTTTATAGAGCATCTCTCAAGATTTTATATTTCTGACTTAATGCCAGTACTCCTTTCTGTTTTAAAACAGAACCAAAGCAAGGTTCTTGTTTCAGTAATAGCACCGTGACTCAGTCTGCAGCTCTGATCACGTTGCCTTTCTGGGGAAACCTTACCGAGAACTTAGGAGATAAATTGTCCATTCTTTTATACAGCCTTGTATTCACAGCCTGTGAACTGAGGCAGATGGACAATTGTGGCAATTGACCCATGCATCCTGATTCTCATTTATTCAGTCCCTCTCTCAGTGCAGACTGGAAAAGCTCAGCTCTCAAGGTGAGCAGCTTAACCACCGGGCATGCCCTGAGGGACACATCTGGAGCACTTGTGAGTGACTGCATGAAGTAACACCATCTAATCTCTCTTGGAAATGGATCCAGCTCAATCAGACCGTTCTCTTGCACACTTCTGGTCAGCAGGCTGCTCCAGAACCTCAGTCTAGTACTTGAGCATCTTCATCTAATTTCTGGAGGAAAAAGGAAATCTCTACAGTGAGCATGTAACAGTTTCTTCCTGTCTCAGTTCGGTTCTTTATTAAAAAGTGTCTCCCACAACTATCCCCCTCACCCTGCTATACTTATAATTCAGCAGTCATGTTCCCTCTTTTGTGTCATCTCATCTCCCTAGGATGAGCAGACTTATGTTCTTGATTTTCTGGATTTAAAATAAACTGCATGTCGGGAGCTGTACAAATGTGTATATGGGTGTGTTCTCACTACTTACTGGTTCTGCAGGACCAAACTGCAGGGAATGTATCTTCTCATGAATCCTAAAGCACACATGAGGACTCTCTTTAGCCCTCGGTTATTCTGCAACAGTTTACTGAACCAGGAGTTGCACTTCACCTGTTCCTGGGAGAAGGAAGAAGGTAAACACGTTTCAGTGGCTGGGAAAATTAGACCCTTCTCGACCTTGCTTTTTCACTCTGAACGCAAGGACTGTTCTGCTTGCCTAAATTCCCATATTTTTCCTCCTTTCACAAGGAAATAGTGTAGTTCAGGCAGTTGAGAGAGGCATTTGGAGGAGGAACAATCAGAAGAAGGTTTCATGTTGCAGCGGCTTCCTGAGTGAGAGAAGACAGGCATGGGAAATAATAACTCTGCTCCAATGTCAGGGCTGAGGAGATTTCTATTTCCAATTTAAATGTAATTTTAAGAGCTCTTTGTAGCAGCGAGGGTTCACTTCAAGAACCTGGAGGCTTAGTACACAAATTGTGTAGTCCACAGAAAGGTTCCCATCAATTTCAGGGTGACGTGCCTTATGAATGTGTGCTCTTATGCTGCAATCAGGAATGAGGGAGCACTTTAAAAATGCTGGTGCTGTGCAATATTTATGGGGTTTTTCTTCCTGCATCATTCAGTCCTTGCACTCTTCAGGCAATTCCAAGAACTGCTCATCTGTAGATTGTGATGCTTGGTTTTCTTCAGGGATACCAAAAGAGAGACTGGTAGGGAGATCTGAGGAACACGGTAAGAAGGTAAAATCTGTATTGCTGGGGTTTGGCAGTCTTGGGCTGATTCAAAATAAATAAAGAAAAACTTACTGGTTGAACACTAAAATAGCAGACTACCCACAAATGCAACGCATTGTGATTTGACATACTGTAATTCCTGTAGCTTTCTAAAGGTAAATATGTGCTCATCATACTTCCCCACATAATGTTTAGAAATCCTCACTGGTGTTTTTCATAGTGATTAATTACATTGAATTATCAGATGGACTAAAAAGGAAAGGATTTTTATTCTGGAAGGACAACTCACTGGCCAAAAAGAAGGAGAAAATTAAACACTGTGCAGGCTTTTCAGCTTTGAATATCAACAAAGTTCTCCCAGATAAATTCAGCAGTAGAAAAGAAAGACAGACAGACAGTTCTGAGAAAATGCTCACTCTAATGTATGCTTGAAAGGTATCCAGTCTGGAAAGTGGAGAACTCTCCAGACCTGGAGGGGTCAAATTTGCAACTCAAGTTATGCCCATATACAGCAGCATTCACTTGATTTCCATAAAATATCAAGTAGCTGAAGCAACATTCACAGCACATCCTTCCAAACTGCTTAAAGCAGGATTTCTGAAATGTAGTAGATACGAACTCTGAAAGTAGATACGGTGTTCCTCCACTCTATCAATGCTCTGGGCTGCAACCAGCAAATATTAAGAAAACATGTACAAATAGGAAATGCCATCTTTGCTTTCACTCTTGGCATTAGAGCAGCAAAATCCAGATATGTGGAAGCAGAGTGTGAGGCTGTGTCTCAATGTCTCTCCAGCTGTATGAAAACCCTGGTTTGCTCAAAGAGCCACCCAAGGGGATAACTTACTTTTTTCTTCAAACATTTTTCTGTGTTTTTATTACTAAAGGGGAAGTGCTGCAGGACTTATTTAGGGAGTGATAGTGGATGACAGATTAAATATGAGCTCACAGTGAGAGACTGTAGCACAAAGAGGCAAATACCATACTGGGATGTGGAGCAGAATTAACTTGCAAGGCTACAGAGGTAATAATTCCTCTATACATAGCCCTGGTGAGGCCTCTCTTGGAAAACTGTGATCAGTTTTGGGCAACTCAATATAAAAAGGAAGTCAATAAAATAGAGTGACTACAATGAACAGTGATAAAGATAAGAGGGTTGGAAGGTATGATGTATGAGCAAGGGAACCCAACTTACTAAACACAGCCGAAAGTTGGAGGAAAGGAAAGGGCAAGGGGAGTAGGGACATGACAATGCCAAAGTATTCATAGGTGGGTGGAAAACTTGACTGTGTATGTAGATGCATTTCAGAGATACTGAGTAAAAAATGTCATTTTTCATGGAGAATTTTAAAATAGGTTTTAACAATTCCCTTGCTCCTCCTCATCTTATAGATATACTTTGGTTGTGGGAGGGAACAAAGTAATTTACTGAGGGAAGAAAAAAAAAGAACATTTTGGAAAGAAAATAAGATTTTCCCTTACAGAAAAAAAAGAAACCAAATCAGAGTGTACACCTCCAAGCACACACACATTCTCACACACTCACATATTTTGTCCCCAAGAAAACAAATCCTTCATGGAGCATTACCAGCCAGCTGCAATCAAAGGCTGATGTTCAAACTTCATTCTGTTCTTGAAGATTAGATTTTCCTGGGTAACTTTATCGCACCCTCAGGAGCCCACTGCTCATGTAACCGCTCTCCTCTCAGCAGCCTGGTGTCCGTCATCGCGAAAGGGCAGCACCGTGCTTGAGAAGGCTTCCTTCTGGACGGGCTGGATGACCTCCATCTGGGCTGCTGGTCAGGGAAGAGCAGCTGGCATTGCTCTGAAATAAGGAGAGCTCTTAGATTTCAACCTGCTGAAGCCCAGACCCGCTTGGGTATCTCCAAGCACTCAGACTAATGTAATTAATAACAAGGTGGCTGAGCCAGCCTGGGGGTGGAGGTAGCAACTGGAGCTGGAGTACAGGAAAACTGTCAAAGTCAGCACTGCATAATTCAGACAAAGCTGGTTTGGAGCTGGGGAGTGCAGAAAAATACTCTTTTGCACTTGTTCATTCCCACTCATAACTTTGCATTAGCTCAGCTGCACACCTGCAATTAATACATGGAGCTGTCTTCTGGAGACAGTCTGTTTTATGATGTTGTTTGCATAATCCTTCCACCAGCTTGCCTGTTTCCTGGCAGTTTGTGACTTTCCTTCAACATACTAAAAAACTTTTCTGGGGGAAAAAAAAAAGAACCAAATGAATTGTTTAACCAATTTCTTCCTCTCTCTTTCCCTCCATTACTTTTTCCAGGACAACTAACAGAGCTGGAGCCTCCCACTTTGACTTGACAATATCTTTCTCCTTCCAACTATTCGTCTTTAGATTTGCAGTGTGTTCTGCTTACAAATCTTCCACAAAAACTGGTGTTTGCTTTTCAAACCTTCAACTCCAAACACCATTCAGCTTTTGAATTTATTAGATTGCATTTATTTTCACTGTATATTCTTATAAGTTATCCTGGCCATCTTTCCAGTCCTTCTTCACTCTTTGTTGCTCATGAAAGCTTTTTTTTTTTTTTTTTTTTTTTTTTTNGGTAGTTGTTAAACAGATCCTCATCTCTAAAACAAATAATCTTCTCACTTTCTTCCCTGCTTTCTTACTTGACCCTTAGGGTAGAACATGTGTTCAAACCTTGTTTATTGTCATTTTTTTCATCAGAGAGGGAAAGATGGCCAAAGACAGACACTGCCATCTCTTTTAAATCGACTGTTTGGTGCTGGCCAAGTCAAAAGGATGCATTCCCTGCACGGTGAGCTGGGATTAACCAGGAGCCTGACAAGGAGGAGCTGTGCAAGCACTGGGAACCCCGAAGTAAAACCTCGCACTGTCCCAGCGCTCCGAGCCCTGTGCCAACATCCCGGCTCCAGCTGTCAGCTCAACACCAGCGCCCTGCCTTCCACAGGGGCTGCTCAGCACTTTGAGAACTGTAGGCACCTGGCCACTGCTGGGAGAAATTGAGCAATGGCTTCACAGCGGGATGAGTCCCAGAGTGTTCCCTGTGAAATTACATACTTTTAAGCTGGAAAAAATATATAATTTAGAGGTGAATGCTTTTTCTTTTTTCTTTTATTTTTTTTTCTCTGCAATGGTTAGAGTTGCTTTTATTTTCCCTAAAGGAACAAGGATGCAGGAAAATGTTGCCGCCCATAAGCACTGTGGAGGGAAACTACAGCAGGGTCTGTTGCAGCATGGAAGGTGTTTTTGTCTCCAAGGGGGTTCTTACCTGTCTTTACAGTGCTGTCTGATGGAAAGGGGAGCTGCCAGTCCTGACTCAAAGGGACACAGCCAAAACAGAGCTTTTGTCTGCATCCACATCAGCTGAGAAACACTGAAACACTTCCCTTTGCACATACACAGAAAAATAACATCAGTGCTCTTAGCAACGTTGAGATGTTCGAGGCCTGTAAAAAGCTGCATCCCAGAGACATTTGACTCTCCATCCTGGACTTTGAACCCAATTGTGAATTCTTCTACAGTTTACTCTAGCAAAACTTACTATTCTCACTCAGACACCTATTTCTGGATGTATAGACATCCAGCAAATCACATCTGGTTTGGGTCCATATTTGTTTGCTGCTGAATTAAGTCTCACTTGCAATAAAACTTGGTCGTTCATCCACTGCAATTCCACAGAGGCTGAATTTGGTTAAAAAAGAAGCTAGAGAGAAGTGCAAGTCCAATGGGAATTCAACTGAGAATCTTCACCAAAGCTAATGCTGGATGGAAACCATATGAAAAGCCACAATAACTAATTTAGATTTTGTCAAGCAGTGGCTGCACTATTTGATAAAGGAGTATTTCCCTTTTTTTAACCCCAAAAGGTAATCAACTACTAACATTACTAAGAGAGATTATCATCTCAAAAAACTTCCCTATTGATTTGCTTTCAACAGAACACACAATAAAAAAATTAAATGCTGCAATACTGTCAACACTGAGTCTGACAACGCAGAAGTCAAGACAATAACTCACATTCCCCCATTAGTGTGGTTGCAAAGTTAAAACTCCTGCACAGAGATTTTATTAAATTTCTCTGTTTGGTTTGCATATTTAGGTCAGGCACACACTGAATGTGGAGGCTCAGAAGGTGGAGGCTCAGAACTGACATTGTGTGACTGCCAGAAGTCCAGCACTGGTGCTAAGATTGCATTCAGAAGCCTGTCTAATACAGACTAATTCCAGCACCCTTTTAGGTATTATATATTTCCTTGACACCCAGAATTACAACTTGGTTGAAAACACCTCAAGTCAAATGTCCTGAGAATCCCATTTATACATAAAAAACCACTCTCTGGGAGGAAGAAAAAACCCCCTCTCTCCAGTAACCACAGTAATCACCTCGACAGAAACATGTGCAGTGGGCACGGAACATTTTGAAGGCACAGGCCCATTAGCATTCTGATCAGGACTGAGTTTATTAGGCACCTCTCCAGCCTGGGTAGCACTATGGAGGCTGTGTGCCTCGGGGGATGTCAGCATAATGAGGTGCCCTGGCAGTGGAGGGGATGTGCACCTGCTGCTTGGGGCCACGTGATGGGCAGATGCAGGAGCAGCAGAGTCAGAGCTGCCCATTTCCCGTCCTCCAGCAGAGGCAACACCCACAGGGTGGACAAGGGGTGCACAGTCTGCTTTAACTCACCTGTGGGCATGGATAATGAAAGACAGTTTTTTCTCCGTTCTCCTTCGGTACCCTGTTTCAAGGAAGTGGCCAGATAAAAGTGCGAGCTTGCAGGTCACAGATTCAGAGAATGGAAGGGACCTTAAGGATCACCCAGTTCCAACCTCTCTGCCACTCATCTGACCAGGCAGCTCAAAGCCCTGTTCAACCTGACCTTGAACACTTCTAGAGATGGGACATTCACCACCTCTGTGGGGAACATCTGCCTGGGTCTCACCACTGTCATGTGAAGAATTTCTTCCTAACATCCAACCTAAAACTTTCAGTTTAAAACCATTGCCCCTCCTCTGTCACTGTTCATCTAAAAAGCCCCTTTCCCTCCTTTTTCTGAGACCCCTGGAAGGCCACAATGAGGTCTCCCCAGAGCCTTCATTTCTCCAGGTTGAAGAATCCCAGCTCTCTCAGCTTGTTTTCACAGCAGAAGAGCTCCAGCTCTCTGAGCATCTTTGTGGCCCCCGAGGACCTGCTCCCACAGGTCCATCTCTTTCTTGTGCTGAGGACCGCACCCTTGGACAGGCAAGGGATGCAGTGGATCTCTAAAAACCTTCACCAGGGCCATAACCACTCCAGTATAGGGTTGCCAGTCATCAGCTGGGTGAAGCCTGGCACCACTTCTAATTTTATCTTGAGAAGTCCCCAGCAGACTGGCTGAGGGGAGCTAAAGAAGGAAAGGAAGTGCCAGCTGCAGCCACAATAAAGCAAAAGCATTTGTTCCAGGAATACCTCCATAAAGACCCCAACAACAAATGATGGATGTTCCAGGAGAAAAAGTTCACAGTGTCCTGGAACTATTTGTACACTTTGATACAAAATAAAATCTGGTGAGGCCCTGGCACAGGCTGCCCAGAGAAGCTGTGGATGCCCCATCCCTGGAAGTGTTCAAGGCCAGGCTGGATGGGGCTTTGAGCAGAAACTCTGTGAAAAAGGAACAAAGACAATTCAGGTACTCTCCACTCTAGTGCCCTGACCTAAACCCAAGACCATTCATATTTCCTTTACAGATCCTGATAAAACATTGAGTTATTCGTAGTTCATAGAAGCATTTCAATTTATCTGGGAGGTCTTCACTGCCTTTAGTTTTTCTATGTGTTATTACTCAAGCTCTAGGTGGAATTTTTTTTTTTTGGGAGGAGGGGGGTGGTGCATTAGCACAGATCTGAAGGAAACATGTAGGTGGGGAGCATAATGCTTCCAATTGAAACGCACTAGCAAGCACAGACTACAGTAGTTTAGAGATTAAAAATAGGATCATTTGGATGTGTGGATTTGAATATGATTTATGGATCACTTCCAGAGACATTATTGTTGCTTATCATTCAGATGGCTGTGAAAGTGAAGACTATGTGGGAAATCATGCAAGAGATACATTGCCTGCAGAATGGGGAAAAACATTAAATCTTGGAGTTGCTGATGCAGCAATTAATATTGCAACCTTCACTGCCTTCAATGCACGAAAGAAAAGGGTAAGATAGCCTAGATGTCTGCTTCCCATAAATAACTCATCTCAAGACTTAAAGGCAGAGACAGGCTTAAACATTACACACTAAAGGCCCTTTCCCATTTGCCTTGGAGAAAATATCTAAAATAGGAGTCACTGGTAAATCAGGAATTTGTACTCAGGACTCTTGGGCTGCTCCAAATACACCTACAGGTCTAAAAGAGTCCAAAACATCAGGGCAACCACATCTTCAGCAGGGATGGATGGGAGGTGAGGAGGTGTGCTCCAGGACACTTCATATCTAAAGACCTCAACTAGAGCAGTAACTAGAGAAGATCACAATTTTCCACAGCTGAAATTCAGAGGCAACACTTTAGAAACCTACATAACATTTTTTTAGAGATTTTTTTCCTTTTTTTTCTCTCTTGTTAGCTTAGTCCAGAGCAGACTGCAAGTGTCAAACAGAAGGAAGCACTGGCACAGCACTCAAACACCTGTCTGTCCTTAGTTTGTTTAAAACAGTGGGATAACTCCACCGGTTTCAGCAAAGCTCACCCTGATTTACAAGGGCACAAGTGAGATTAGGATTGTGTTGTTTGTGTATTATGCCCATCACTGTGAGGACAAAAAACTCCTGTATGTCTGACCAAGCTGCCTGAAATGAGGCCTCTAATTTAGCATACCCTTTTTAACAGAAAATAATGAAAGATGTAGTAAAGCACACTTATTCCTCAAAGCCACATACAGAGACAAGTAGTTTTAAACACATCTGCAAAAAATTGTCAGAACAAAATCTCAGGAGCAATGGAACAGCACCCTAATATCTTTATCTTCTTAGTGAGTGCTGTTTTGCTGAGAAAATTATGGCTCCTTAGCCAACACTCATAGTTACTCTTAAAAGCATTTATTTTTCACACATGAAACCATAAAGTTCAAATGAGACTTTTTTGACCTCACACATTTGTTATTTGTGAGATGGTTAATAAAAGTAATTATCAGTAGTCTCTGAAAAGTGGAGTGAAAATCTGAACTCTTTGATCTGCAGAGAAAAATTGTGCATGTTCATCAAGAAACTTTATTTCTTTGGAGAATTGTCCCAATGGCTGCAAAGTTAATAAGTCATTTCCAAAACTGAAAAAGTGGATGCCCCTGAGAGAGGGAAATAGACTTAGCTCAAAAACATCAACTACGGCTGCCTCATAACCAGCTGTGAAGGTCACAAATTACTTAAGGAATGCATGTTTGCAAACTTTCAATTAAAGAGGCTGAAGGCCAGTGCTAAGAAGGCAATCTACTAATGGAATACAATAATAAGCCTAATTTAGGCTCGCTGTAGATTTCCACTGGTGTCACATATTCGAGAGACTGGAGTCTGCATGATGAGAGTGACGAGGTGAATTCTAACCGGAACTATGGTCATAAAATCAGTAGTGTGGATATCAGTACTGACCCAAATGTTGTCTTCTGAGCTGCCTCTTCCAGCAAGATCAGGTTTAGCAACACTTTTTCAACTCAGGGCAGTCACCCCCTTGCCCAGAAAAGTGCAGTCAACCTGATGCCAACCAAAACAAAAAAATCTACCTCTCTCAACAGAATGCCTAAGAGTTTTATTTGAATTAGGGCTGAAATGCTTGGCCAACAGACAGCAAAGGGCTGTACCCCCAGCACAGAGGACATGAGACCATCTGGAAGTCTTCCGTCCTCCCCAGCTCCAAAAAAAAAAAAAAAAAGAAACAGAAAAAGGAAATAAAAGAAAAAAAAATACAGTACGGAAAGTCCTAGTTAGTTCAATTAATTATCCACTGGCCATTTACTTAAGGGACTCATTACAAATATATCCTCATCACAATGACAGGAAATCTATCTGAAAAGTCTGCAAAAAGGCTATTAATGAAGAGAGTTTCTAATGCCTACAAGCTGAAATACCTTTTCACTCCTTTTGCCAGTAGTTCCTGTGGGTCATTTCTGGGGTCAGCAGTGGTGAGCAGAGTAAAGACTCTGCCAGTGCTGGAGAAGGGGGAAAAAAAAAAAAAAAAGGAAGAAAAAAAAGTACTTCAGTATTGTCAATCTTTTATCCTTCAACGATACACTAGAGGCTGACATTTAATACCCTAAGGATATAGATGTTTGAAAGCTGGTTATTGTAACAAAGGAAACCATCCAAACTCTGCAAGACCAAATGGATCAGATAAAGCTGACACTGAGATAAATCTGTTTTACATCCATTCTTGCAAAAGTTTTGCTAATCTATGTAGTTATAGCTTTCCTGGAGCAAAAGGAGAGGGGGAAAAAAAGAACCCTACATTACAGCAAGTCAACATGCTGCCCCTATTTGTAACCTCCAAAGTGTAATGTCCTGGTCAGAGAACATTTTTCTCACAGATCATGGGTGAACTCTATGAAAACGAGAAAGATAAAGAAAAAAAATTGAGAAAGACAACAGAGAGTGGTAGAAGGTATGAGGACAAACATGCATCATGCTCTTTCTGGTTGAACTTCCATGTTAACATAGATTCTGTTTGTTTGTTTGACACATGAATTAGGGTCTTTCATAGACACAGACTCATCTTCCAACCAGTCAGAAACTTTAACACCTACTCTTCATTATCCAGTATTTATACCGCCAGATTGGACTTTCATATGGAAGCCTGGAGCAATGCTGGTACAGATGGCAAGATGACTCTCAAGAGATTGATGACTCTGAAGAAATACACAGTATTAAGTCAGAAGGTGCAAATGTTAACATTCCAGTGTAGAAAAGAAATATTCCTTGCATACACTTCCCAGGTTTGTTTTCTCATTCATTACAAAGAGAAAGAAAAAGCCCTCGACACACCTCGTAGCTGGCAAACGAATGATAAATTTACTTTAGTTTCTTTTGTATGTCAACTGTTCATGCCTCAGGTACTTAACCTTTACTTTAAAAACATGGTTCAGATCCTAGCCTTGAAGGTGGGTGGGAAGGGGGGATGGTATTCCTGTAAATGTTTCATTTAACAAAGGCAGTACTATAAGAAGGTTCAGTGGTGAGACTCTGAATGGTATTTATTGTTTCAGATTTCAGGGCTCCCATACATCTGCTGCCTGTCAAAGGCAGATACCACATTCATAAAACAAGTGCCCTGTCTGAAAAAAAAAAAAAAAAAAAGGACTCTCTTCTCTGTAGCTCAGCTTCCAGGATTATGTGAGATGAGAGGCTGCAGGAAGTGAAAGTTCTTGTTTGCTCTAAAGATGATCAACAAGAAAATCTTTTATTATAAAAAAGAAAGGAAATTTTACTCTTTTTTAAAAAATGTTTGTGGGCCCAGATGCAGCAAGGCATTTTAAGAACAATGCCTATTCAGAAAAGTTCTTAAACATGTTCTTATGTGTCTCCATGCTCAGCAAAGTGCCTAAGAACTTACTTAGCTGAAGCAGAGACCTAAAGAAGAACCATTTCTATTTACACTAACTAAGCAGCTCATTTTACCAGGCCCATTACATGATTCCTGACTTTATTAGGTCTGGAATGTATATTTCACCCATGGTGAGAAACATGCTCATTCATTTCTTATGATATCATAGTCTTCTCCATGGTAATCTGGTGCTATGTGAGGAAAAACAATAGAAGAGAAAACTTTTCATGCCGAGATGAAGACGGATAAGGAATTATGTTCAGCCGGGTGGGAGAATGTGTAAGAGGAACAAAACCACAGAGCCCCTGATTCTGAGGATCTGATTTATTTAGTATCTGGCATTGGCCATAAAGTGTGGGCAATGAAAAGAGGAGCTGACCTCAATGCCTCCTTAGCAGCAATCAGAAATTCATTTCAGTGTGTGAGCATTTAATTAGCTTCACTGAGTTTACAAGACCTTCAGTCATTTTAAGATACTCGAGGCAACTATGCCACACAT
This sequence comes from Callaeas wilsoni, assembly GCA_013398955.1. Taxonomy (NCBI): domain Eukaryota; kingdom Metazoa; phylum Chordata; class Aves; order Passeriformes; family Callaeidae; genus Callaeas; species Callaeas wilsoni. The sequence goes on from VWPU01006732.1 coordinate 27,306, forward strand.
AAGATTACCCTGAATCTGGAATGCCAGCCACTTAGGAAGAATGTCTGGAGAGTTTTAATTGAAGGGGACTCCTTTGTTTTTATATCCATTTGATGTGCCATTACCATTTCCTCCACCACTCATTTACACCGAGGGACTCAACGACTCCAAACAATTGTTTTAATCAGTAAATCACAGAAAACCTTCAAGAAAGTTTAAGGTTGTTCTGTGTCTATGAAAAGTTAAATGGCACCATTAAATTTTTAGAGCTAATCTAATCATTACACAGTGCAGCCACTGCACCACTTCAGGCATCTGGAGAGAGTCATCACCTTCTCCTTTTTTACAGAAGACCTGAAATATATCTGCTGCATGCATTTATTTCATGCATACAATAAATATATATGGAGTGGGATTAACTAACAGGAGGCAATTACTAATTTTATTATGGCTTCATGAGGTCTGTATATCAAGCTCCTCTCCCTGGCAAGGATGAGGAATTGCTAAATACAGCTAATTTCTGGGCTGATCTTATTTATATACTGGATGCTAATCCCCTTCACATATCTCATGTGCTTCTTTCTTCTCAGAGATACTGTCCCTCAGTGACCTCCTCCCAGCATTTCATTAAATGCCTTCAGCCTCAGTAAATTACAGCACTTTAAAAACATTGAGTTTAGCATATAAAAAGAGAGAGAGAGAGTTTCTGTACGCTGCCATGGGATAAGGTGCAGTGAAAATCCCATACAAGCTGAACTGTACTTCCTAATCAAATGGGTGTAACAGATGGCTGCTAGAGCAAGCCATCACAATGGAAATATCTGCAGTTCTCATGGTAACGGAATCTGCCAGGTCTGAGGGATTTGCTGTTTTCCAGGACATCTGAGCTGCAATCTCTTTCGAGCTGTCTAGCAGTCTCAGTCTCGCTCTCTCTCACTCTCTCAGCATGATGGAGATAGAGTTGAAAGGTGGAGCCTGATTTTGCATTCCAGCTGTGATTAAAGACACGCACACACAAACGCACGCGCGCGCGCGCACACACAGAATCAATAGCGCTGCATATTCATTATGCTATCTAGAACCTCATTAACCACTCAGACAGAACAGCAAGGAAATTTTAATATTCCTCCTTCTTTAGGGAGGAAAATAAAAAAGTGTAATGGGGGAGAGGGGGGAGAGAGGAAGATGGCATGTATGTGAGGAATTAAGATTCATGAGACGTACCTTTTAATAAAGATATGGAGCAATGTTAAAACTAGCAGTTGTTTCCATTTCATGGCAGTGTGTCAAGATGACTTAACATAGCAAAGTGAAACATCTGGTCTGAAAAAAAAAAAAATTATTATGTCGAATTTCCAAAAGATAATATAGAATCTATGGAAGAAGGAGAAGGAGAAGAAAAAAAAAAGAGCAACTGTGTACCATAATACTGAGTAAAAGCATGTGACAGACCTCCTGGTACTGTGTAATTAGAAAGGTGATCCTTCTCATAAGGTGTAGGATAGCATAAAGACAATGAGCTTTAATTATAAATCTAAAGAATTGGGTTTAAACCCACAGGGCTCTCTTAAAAGGTTCTTATATTTCTGCATGCAATTCAGAATCATCAGCAGGAAGAAAATAATCATTCATGAGACTTTTATTAAAGTCTTTTTCTTCAAATCCCTATCAATTTAAAGAAATAAGAAGAAGCATACTGCCTTCTTTGCTAGACTACCTGCTAGAAAGCACACAGAGGGTTTATTCACAGCTGCCTATTCTCTTGGGTATTTGAGCCTGAAGATCAGACAACATGTAAGAATACAGCCGTGGCTCAAAATGGAAACAAAGAGGACCATTCTTAAAGCAATGTGAAATGAAAAACTACAGGCTGTAGACTGTAGACCTTAGCATGCTGATCCACCACATTGTCCTTGAGGGCACTAAAGTTAAATACATGTGACAGCCACAGAGACAGGAAAAATGCTTTCCAGAATAAAATGACCTGATCTCCTTTTTTCTCATGATGTAGAGTAAGCCAGGAAAAGCAAGCTCCTCAAGCACCCACTCAAGAACCAGGTATTCTGAGGTGGTGTTGTCTACCTATTTGTGCATCACTGAAGAACATTTTTATGTGATCTTTCCTTGCAGCCTGAAATGCTTCCACCACAATTCCACTCTTCTGTGGTAGCGACTTCTGGATAAGGAATTTAATTCTTATGTTGGGTCAGTAAATTTCAAACAGGTATCCAGAATTCTCTTGCAACAGCACTGCATTACACCTCCAGGGCCCTCCAAACCTGTCAGCTAGTTAGAAATGACTGCTGGTGCCAAGCAAAAATGGCTGCAACAACAGCAGAAAAATAGTAATAATTGTTCACAGTCAGCACCAAAACACTTGGCGACACGAGGGGTACAGAAGTCACCTCTGCTCACAGCAAGCAACGGCTGGAACCACCAGCAGATCCTTGCAGTCGCAACAAGGCTTCTCATGCTGCAGGGTGCAGGGCTCAGTGTGAGACAGCAGTGCTCAAATTCACGTCTACTTTCTGCCACCTTTGTGCAAACTAAACAGCACAATTACTCCTTCACCCGACCGGGAGAGTCAGCCACCCCTGGAGTGAGCTTAGGCTGATTTTCGGAAGAATGTCACATTCAACTGAGTGAGCAGAAGATTTCAGTTCCTTTCTTAAGGTACAGCAGCCATTCGCAAGAGAAATAAATGGTGCATAGTTTTACCTTTTATCAGAAAGCAGTCCTTGGGTGGGATGAGGGGTAATAAAGAGACACAGAGAGGTAGTCATGTTCATCATCCCATGATCTGAGGCTCTGTGCTTCCCCATAAAGTCAACAGAGGGTGTCAATGCCATGGGCACACACCATTTTTAATGTTGTATTCAGTATTGCGTAGATGTGCATCCAGCAAATTCAACCCTCAACGTAGTTGGTTAAAAATTACTTTTACTCAGCTTGGAATACATCCAGGGTTAACACTGTGATTCTTGCAGCAACCATCTCAGCCTAAGCAATGACACGAGAATCCAAGAAAATCTTTTATACATTCTTACTTGATAAAGCAGCCCTTCAAGTAATTGACTGTTCAACATTTCACTGCACTGCTATTACTGTACTGCTAATATTTATTAAGAGATCAGAGTGTTCCTCACTGAAGGGTTTCTGGAAAGTACTGACTCAGACTCGATCCATGGGCTGTGCAGTGTGGCCAGTGGTGCTCCAAGCCACAGAGCCTCACACATGGAATTCACCCATCCCTGGGGTCTATTTGCTCTTCCTCAAACAGCAGATCTTAGCACACACACCAAACACAAAGCTGCCTGCAAAGAGCTCTCCATTTCCTTCTATTCAGAAACTCTGTTGATAATTCACTTTTGCCCTGTCTGCTGACTGCCCCAGAGGGTGCACTCATAAACCTGTCTCTGTGCCTGCCCACCCTGCTTGTTTATTCCCAAGCACTACTCCTCCACCAGGCCACCAGGTCTACTCTTTTCTCAAATATGACATTTCTTGGAGATCAGAACAAGAAAACCTCCTTGACTGTCTAAAACTCTTTCTTTACCCCAGTCAGAGCTTGAGCACTTGACCTTCAACATTAGCAAGCTGCCCCAGAGCCCCGACACGTCTCGTAGGCCTTAACACAGGGTCTCTTGCAACCAGTCTCACTCATACCTTCCTAAAATGCTGTCTAGCTTGAGCTCTGACACGGGCTTCCAGTTAGGAAAACTCCACCATGTACCTCTGATGCAGCAAACCTGGTGGCTCCAATAGACCTCGTGGTTTCCAGTAAAGCTTAAGCAGTCCCCAGCCACACTCTGCAGTGATCCTTGCTAATCCCCAAGGTAGATCAGAGGACTGTATTTCAATTTTAGAGTGTGTTTATGACACGCTCTTAACAGTAGAAGCTCTGAGAAATCCTGAGTTTCATTTAGTCCCAGATGGCTCTTGGTCCCCAGCTGACTCCAGCCCAGACAGAAAAATCATCAGTACCTAAAATTAGTGGGGTGGTGCAAGCTGGAATCATAAAACTCTGAAATAGACCCTCTTGCTATTTCAGTTCTAATTGCGCTCTTTGCTGCCTGGTTAGCAGACACTTTTCAATCAATTGCTGTGTTTGTGCTGACAACACTGGATTACAAGAGTTGCTCTTGTCATTTCAGTGACCTCCATCTTCAATTGTTCTTGCTTTCTGGCCAGGAGGTACGGGGCCTTTTTCCTAACACCCACAGCCATGGAGCAGGGAAGGAATCTTCCCATGCCCACCAGCCTAGGATTCCCAGCTGCTATAGAGAGCTACAAACCTGCCACTGCACATCAGCTGAGGATCTGACCTACAGTATTTACATGGGGATGGAGCCCTGTGATTTGACATTTTAACGAGAACATAAAAATACCTAAACATCCCCCTTTCACTCAAAGTTGATTCCTCCTCACAATTTCACACAGAGATCCCAGACCTCAAATTCCTCAGCCCTGTGAGCCTTTCCCATCCCCTGCAGGGACTTCACAGACTTCACATACCAGAGTGAATCTGGTCCAGTCAATCAGCTCCTGCAGTCCCCTGCATGATGCCAACACCTGCTAACAGAGGGGACAACAGAGGGGACAACCCTAACCCCACCCCTTCACACACAGTATTGCCTTATCCTTCAGAAATACTGCTCAGTGCAGGATGCTCCGTTACAGGATGCTCCTATAAATACACCACACTTTTCAGACGGAGGAAGCAAGCATGCTCTAGTAAATATTTTAGCAATGAAGTAGCATGGAGTCCTTAATGCTTGTCATTTTTCAACAGTAGGAGCACTCCATCAGAAGGTGCTCTACACTCCAGGGAGAGAATGTGCATTCTAACAATAACAGGACAGACAGTGGCCAGCACCTTATCAGTATTAATTTTCCTTGAAAACATGTGTGGTTCTTCCTCCACTCCACCACCTAATGTCTGGAAGCACTTGATTTAATAAGAAAGTTCATAATGTCAAGTTACAGACACCATGAGAGGGAAGCCTGGTAAAGTAGAATTGGCAAATCAACAAATTATTTTTAAAAATCTTATCTATCTCCTAGATAAATATTTTATGTTTTGTTTTGTTTTTTTTTCTTTAAAGAGCTTTCCTCACTATATTCAGCTCTGTGGTGGTGCAGGAGTGCTTGTGAGGATTGAGGTGGGGAAAGCAGCAGAGCATGGTGGTCTGGAAAGCAGTGTGCAAAGAGTGAGGGTGTGCAAGCCCTAGAGATGTCTCTGCTGATGGTAACCGAGCTGTTTTTTGGGGATAACACTGATTGCTGAGCACGGTAATGCTGTAAGACCAACTAGGGCTGCCTACAACAGGGACAAAGAGAAGGATCGTATGTTACAGCATGCCTGAAGTCCAGACAGAAGAGCTCCATGGCAACATGCAGGGATCTGTTATTCTTCCATTTATTCTTCCCTTTATTCTCACGTGCAGCTCCTGGCATCGATGTGATCTCTATACCACGAGGTAGGGAGGATCTGAGCTCCTCTTTCTCACCAAGCTGCCAAGCTGCAGCTCCTTCCTCAGCCTTACCCAGCCTTGTGAGCCGAGAGGGTAACATGGCTTTGCAAAACTGTTGTGGGATGCCTCGTGAGATGAAAGGAAGTCCAGAGGATGGTTTCTGCAGGACTTTGAAAGATTTCTTTTCTGTGGCAAGTGACCAATAACCCCAAGCCTGCAATGTGTGAACACTTGCTGATAGGTTTAAATTTATGCATGTGATGATTTCTAGAAGTCAGATACTTCACAGTTATGTGCACACAGAGACACACAAAAGAAAAAGTCCTGCTCCCATCCCACACATCTCTTGCACTAGTTTGAAAACTGTTTGCAATGACTGGAACAAAGATCATACCACATTTCCTTTGGATAATGGAAGAGAAGAACAAAAATCAGGACTGTGGCAAGTGCAATATTTCATTCTTTCCTTTGCATACTCAGCAGACTTTGTAATCAAGCTTCCTCACTTGAAGACACCCTTCCTGCAAGTATGGAAATGGGCAGCGCCTCTTTCTCAGATTTGCGAAATGCCCTCTTATCAAAACTGTTTTAAAAGAGACAGGACAGACTGTCACCTGCCCACAGGATGGGAGATGTGTGCTGCTGCTTTCCTGCAGAGGTGACCTTGGACCACTCTTTCACTTCCAAAGCTTTATCTGTCTTGATAATTGAGATGCTAAGTTTGTAGGAGGAACGGAGATGCAATTTTTACTGTATGTAAAGCATACAGCACAATGACACCATCTCAGGTGAGGTAATGTGTCTGTATAAACACTTCCTTTTTTATATTTTATGTAAAGCCTGAAACATCTGCAGAGACATCAAAAGAGGAATAAGCATGCTGCATAGGAACACAGTGCAGCTGACAACAAGCTGATCTAAGATTACTTGAAGTTCTCTTGCAAGCTCTTCCTCCCGCATCTCATCTGTAATGTGACTTGGTCAAAACCTAAACAAAGGTGGCACAACACAAAGCAAACAGCTGTGGTTCAAAGGGAGCATGCAAGGCACAGGCCCTGGAGACAATGCCCAGAGGAGGGGCAGAAAAGGGCCGTTTCTAGCAGGAAGTGTGAAGAGCTCACAGGATTATCAGAACTGCACTTTTGCCTTTCAAATCCAAGGAACAATCAACAGCAAGAGGGCACACTGAAAGACATATCTTTTTTTTTTTTTTTTTTTTTTTGTCTTTGTATATCCTTTGCAATAAATAAACCTTCCTATTTCAATATTTGGCAAGGTGACAGACTCTTATATGGAGCAGGAGAGATAATTGATATTTACAGGAGAAGAAGATGCAGTTAAAAACAGGCAAACACTACTCCGTTAAGAAGAGGTTCCTAGTGAAAAGGATTATTACCCAGATCTCTGAGTTGACACCTGAAGTCAAATCACCCTTAATGGATAATGTGAACATTATTAGTGTGAGGGGGAAAGCCATTGCAGACCTTGGGCTCTGGACTATGGGAGAAACAAGATTTGCTTCTGACCTCACTTTTTGTCAGTTTAAAACAACAAAGAGATCATGGTTTACTCTTGGTAAGCTGAACTTTCCATAACAGCAAGTCTTTTTTCCATGTACCTAAATATTCTTCTGCTCTGAACTGGAAGAGGATGCTGGATTGTTTAGAAAGAAGCTTCCTCCAGGTCTTGGTTCCTGTTGTGCTTAGCTATTTTCCAGAGGTTTTAATATACATACACCCTGCACAGGGACAAGGAAAGGAAAACATTTTTCACCTGAACAAGGGGTCTGTAGGAACAAAACCGTCTGGAAAAAAGCTGAGAATCCACACTTCAGAGCAGTTTGCTTGCACTTCTAGTCCAACTGATCAGGCATGCTGAAGTATTTACATTTCCCATGTGAATAGCAGTCCACATTGTTGTAGCTCACAGGAGGGTTTTCAGCTTCTGCCAGTCTAAATAGAATGATTCAAAACTGAATCATTTCCTGCAATTTTATTTCATAGCTGAATGCACACCATAGCAAGGCAAGTCCACAAACACAAGGAGCTACCTCCAGAAAACTACCTAACCCTCTGGGCTGCTTCAAGTGGAAGCCCTAAATGACTAAAGTTGGTTCTGTTATTATTACGGCACAGAAATACTCCTGCAGGAGATGGTCAATGGCCAGTAGCAGCTGAGACAGCGCAGTAATCACATGGCAACTGGATTTTCCACCCATTGCCAGAGAAGAAAGGGATGCTTCCCGAGCTCTATCTCTCAGCTCTTTTAACTGAGGATCAATATCACAGAGACAGAGGGAGAGAGACAAACAACCAGCAAACGGAAAAGCAACTGCAGCCTGCCACATTCGCGGGGAAGGGAGATAAAAGCCTGCCGCACTCTGAAATCTAATATGCCCAGTCACCTGGAATGAGTGTCTCCTGAAAAGGGCAAGCCTGCTCAACATCCTCGGCCGACCCCCCTTCCAGAGCTGAAGCACCAGTATCTGGAAAGCTTTAGCCTTATTAGGCTCATTAAAAGCTAACTAGCACTTAGAGCTCACATTGAGATGAGGTGTCAGCAGAAGCAAGACCCTGTAAAATACGTGTGTAACCCGTGTGCTGCAGAACAGTCTCCATCCTGCAGCAGACACATGCTGCCTTTTTAGGAGCAGATCAGGGATTGTGTTGTCTTACTCCTTGCAGGAGCCAGAAGGCAGTTTTTGGGGTGCTGAAGACTCTTCTGAGAAAGCAACCACTGAAAAACACCTCAGCAGCAACGAGCTCTGCCAGAAGACTGAAGTTTCAGACCAATGTAATGTGCCTTTAAAAAGTACCATGTCTACACTACTGTATTGCTTACTTTCTGAAGCTAAGCCAGAGGGATGTACATAGTAAGATCTTTGTCTCATTTCAGGGAGGATACAGGATAAAGATTCTGTGCCAGTAATCTTCCCTGGATTAATGGTTTCTCTTTTATCTGCTGTATTTCTGCTCAGATGTCTTTGCTCTGAATGAGTCAGTGGAATGCAAATGATGGGTACAGTCGGTCTGAAAATATTTAAATCTAGCTTTCCACTGCACTGCAGGTTTGTGGAAAAAAAAAATACTCAAATATAAATATACATGCAGAATAAAGGGCAGATGAAAATTACAGATATATCAATAATGAAAAAAAGCCCCCAGTGGTGGGTCAAATTGACAAGAGATTCATTTTTCTGTTTCTCCTTATTTTTTCTTTTTCTTCTTTCTTTCTTTTTTTTTTTTTTTTACAAAAATACCAGCATTTAGTTGCTTGCTACGAATGGGTGAGTAAAATCTGCAACACTCCTTTCCTAAGCCTCAGACACTAGACTAAAACGTATCTGTGGGAATAGGAACCTGATTTTCTTCAGCCTGCTAAATGCCCAATCTTTATTATCCCAAAAAGTATCTTCCTAAAGATAGCACTCTTAATACTGACAAAGGATAAACCAGACAGCACAGACATGATTTCTCTGGATTTTCTCCCTTTCCTTCTTCTATGACAGATTTCAGGTTTTTTTCATTCTGCTGGGATATGGTTCCTTTCCTCTTCTGCTTAGGGCATGAGATTTTCCTCTAGCAAGTGATTGCATCCCATAAGCATCAGGTTAGGGGGGTTTTAGAGCTGCAGCTCTGTTTGGAAAGCCAGGAGAGAAATCATGGGGCTTTGTCACAGGTTTCAGCAGGAATTGTCCTCAAATGGTGGCTGCCCACAGTTTTTACAGCCCAAAGGCAGCCCAGAGGGTCTCCAAAAGCTCTTGTGGTGCAGAGCAGTGGTGGAAGGAGGACTTGGAAGGGAACCACGGGATGATTTCCTGGGCTTTTCCAAATTCTGTGGGAGCTGGCTCCAACACACAACACTCCTTCCATAAGGGACCTGTCCCGGGGTGAGCAGCAGCTTTCTGATCAAGGGTGCTGCAAAGAGCAAACTCTGCAGCGAGAAAGAAAACACCAGCACTAACCTGGTGAGTACTACTGTACTTAACAATAAATCAAATAGCACCATAAGTTGTGCAATCAGAATCATTTGCAAGAGAGTATTAAGCCCTCTAGCCCATCATAAAAGCAAAGAAATTCTCCTCCTGAAAAGCTGCCTGTAAATCCAGCTGCAACAAAACAAACAAAACAAAGACTCATATTGTCTACCCAATCCATGTGGGACTTTAGAATTAGTTAGGAGGAGGAATCTGCCTTTAAAAAACCCAAGATATTTTTATTTTGATGGCTTTGTAATAAACCACTTTTTTCTTCTACATTTTCTTTAAAAATAATTTTAAAGCATTTTATATTGAATTTATATTAAGTTTGAATTTTAAAATCTAATTTAATAAAATCTCTTAGTTTACCCCAGGATTGGTTTTCAAGATGGGAAATTAACTACACTGCTGGTGTTCATTGTAAGAATACAGAGAATTTCATTTAGAATGGACAGCAGTTTTCAAAACACATCTTTTAAAATGGTAATCTACTGACAAAAATTAACTTTTCGGATTAAATATCTGGTTCCATAAAACAAGCCATTAATTTCTGGCATTTTAATAATCCTCCTGTTCTCAGTTAGAGGAGACTTTCAGAGCTGGGTAGTCTGTTTTCAGATCTTTTGGTGCACGGGTAAACCCAACAAGCACTGCAGCACCACAGGGCTAAAATCTGGGTGTGAGGAGCAGGTCTGGCATTGTGCTGCTCTCGCATGAACGCCCAGAAAACTCTTCCAAAGAAATGTGAAACTTCCCTCTGCTCTGTTGTGTTGTGACTGACGGTTACCTAGTGATGCCCAGAACTTCTTCCAGGCCTGCATGAAGGACTGATGACTCAGGTACTTCTGGTAATTTCCGAAACTTCCACAAACGTTCACATGAGCCTCAGGACCAGGACAGCTTAGGCAAAAAAGACAATGAGAGATCAAAACCTTCCTTTGCTACAGGAATCTGCCTTGCAGTGGAACACCATTAGGTGCTCTGCAGAATGAATTAATGAAAGAAAGGAGTCTCTGTGACCACTTTCACACTGAGGACAAGCTAATGGTGACCTTCCTCCACAGGCTAGCTGGGTCATTCTGCAAGGCTGATGCCATCAGCTTTGCTGAGAAAGCTGCCTATAAGCAAGGTGGGCTCAAGATCCACCTGTAATTAAATCAGGCTGATGAGTTAGGCCCTGCTACCAGGAAACATCTAAATGGCTTCGACAGCAATCCCCTCAAATTCACTGCTCTCACAAAGATCAGCTAGGCAAGCCTCTGCCATGTGGACAGGGAGCTCACAGCCTGGTCTCATCTTCATACCTCAGATGGATTTTATCTGCCTTTTACAGCTTCCTGCAAACAAAGCAGGATTCACTTCAGCCCACAAGACTCCTGACACCCATGTGCACCTGCTTCATCAACAGGTAAAAAAACGAGATGTCTTTTGGTAAATCTGCCACCAAATTGCTGTGCCAGACCGCTACTTCCCCATACTGGTGGCCAGGCTTCCACTGTCAGCAGCTGAATGTGATCTCCATCTTGAGATTTACAGAGTATTTACAGCACTGCAGAAATGCACAGCAGAAATGCAATGATTATTCTTATCTCATTGGAAAGACTGCACGCATTTCCCTGCTTGAGATCATCTTCTCCAGGGACCCATTTAAAAAGAAACCACTGCGTTCTGAAAACACGTCTTGGGCATGAGATCTGAGTGTTTTCCTGCCTCAGCCATAATAAAATGCAAGAAATTGAATCAAAGTGTGGTCCTAAAAACTATATACTTCTCCTGCATGCTTCCCTCTCTTCTCTACAAAAATACAAGCCCTGGAAGGTGAAAGATTTCAAACTCATTATACAGCATGAAACAGTATTTAGAAGCATGGTGCACAACACAGCTACTCTACAAATATGTCCAAACAAACATAAAATTAGTCTTCCATGGCTAGGAGAGCACATTTTTTAGGCCAGTCCTTAACATAATAATTTCTTTACAGGAGAAAGAAGACTATATGCCATGAAGTAGTTCCTAGATTCCTAGGTCAAAAAAAGTGAGGACATGAATAGGCCCATTCATGCTTCAGACAGGATAATTCTGGCAAAGCTGGTGCTGACAGTGTTAAAGAGCAGTGATGGAGGAGTCTGGCCTTGTCATTCTAATTGTGACCGTGAGTGACAAAAAATGCCTTCCCTTTGCCAGTGGACCAATCTTTCAGGTCTGTAGAATCTAAACCATGCTTGTGTCATTTGGCATTCAAGGGGCAGAAAATTCACGCACTCAGGTGCCTGCTTTGTCTGAGCCTGCCATGGCTCTGGCATAGCAAAATGTGGGGAAGGGCTGGTCACTTTGAGGCTCTACAGGGAGAAGAAGGGTGGTACCAGAGTGTGAGACCAATCCTGTGGTCTGCCCCACTCGCTGCCTCTGGCACAGTGTCCTGAGCTCTAAATACCATGGTTCCCCACCTGTATTAGGGAGCACAGCCTGCCCAGGTGAGCGGGGTCACTTTGGAAATGGTCGTTTGCTGCGTGCCCATCTCCTCCTTGTCCCACAGAGGGAACCTCTGGAGCTGGGAGGAATGCCCAGGTGACAGTGCAGGAGAAATAGCATGGAGCAAAAGGACTAAAACAGCTGTCATAAAGAACCAGGAGAGCTGTCATAGACTAAACCCCATTCCCAGTTCCAGCAATCTGTCTCTCCCTCATCCCTTGCTCCAAATCATGCTAAGTATCAAAGAAGCATTTTTCTCACCCGAACAGAACACCATTTTCCTTAGAAAGGCTCTAAATCCAATGAATTAAACATTATCTTTTGCAACAACAAAGGGAAATTAGTATCCCCTCTTACTTTCTTCTTCAGCAGGGCAAGGTAGGGACTTCACCCCAGACAGACAATTCAAATAGCTCCCATAGGCATTTCCTACACCACTCCTTCACAGGGACCATATTAAAAATAAACTAATGCTGTAGGCAGCTTCAGAAAATGACTTCAATGGTATTTATTGCTTTGATAGGGTCAGTGCACAGTATGTGCATGTTGCCTTTTAAACATATGTTTCAGGCAAAGAATCAAAGCTAATTTCAGTGTGTGAAAAGCAAGCAGATTTCATTACTGATTGTGACTTTAACTTCAAAATGATAAGGATGCTGGATGTAGGTTCTCAAAACTGAATGTCCAAATGGGAATTTATGATGTAGAACTTCAGCTTTATCATCCATGGGCTTCAATATAGACTGAAGAAAGAAATTCTCTGCTACCAGGAATCTCACAGTTAACCCATGAGCCAGCTGACTATTTTCCCACTCTCTAATTCTCCCTGCAGCTATTTCCTATCTGTAACATGTTAAAGCAAGAATGGCCATTGGCACTAACCACTTCTGGCATCCAAGTAGTGGATATGAAAGAGATCTAATTTTTTTTTTTTTCGACCACCACAATGCAGCCCCACTCTGACTCTTTGCAGAAGTGTCAGCAGAATTCATAACAAACCAAACACAATCTTATGCAAAGCACAATAAACAGCTTGCTTTTTTTTTTTTTTTAAACGAGAATTTCTTGCACACTATTGCACCAGATTTAGTGCCCAGCTTCAGGCAATCATGTAATAACCCTTCCCTAATGCTGTCTGGAAGGAGGCGAACCCATAAAATTATTAAAAGACTTCAGGTATAAGCAGCAACAAGTGAATGAAGGAGGACTTTTCCAAATGTTTTCCACAAGGTCAGATTCAGGATTCGCTAATGGTAAAAGTCAGAACTTTCAAACCCAGTAGCCTAAACACAGATATCTAACTCAGGATTAGATACCTAAAGCAGCCACGTTTTCCACAAGATATTTTGAACACCTATTTAGCTATGAAAGCAAACATAGCTAACTCACTCCTGAAGAAAAAAAGCACTTGAGTATCCGTAAAAGATCTTAAATGTTTATGTTAACATGTATAAAAATGCATATACACATTCAATTAGTGAGTATCTCTACATATGCATATGTGTACACATACTTATGTACACTCCAGAAAGACTCATTTGTTCAGTGGGAAAGCACCCACAACTTCACTGTGAGTCAAAGAAAAAGAGCAGGATTATGAAAAACAATCAAGACTTTTTTTTAATGCCTCTGTCTACAATTAGAGACGTGCACTCTCTGCTCTGTAAGGCTTTGTCCAGGTCCGTGTAACAGCACCACACTACCCTAGGTTCAAATGACACCTTTGAAACAACCAAAGCAGTAAATCACACCTCTTTATTATCATCTCAACAAGAATGATAACAACCTGCCCTGCTTGGTGAAATACCCATGGGAATTTCACCCAATTACATGGGGATAACGTATCTTTCATGACTTTAGCTGTCTACCATTTCCATTGTGTACTTGGTAGTCAGTCACAAAGGACACAATCCACTGAAGGAAAATGTATAGACAAGGGGTTAGCCATTTCAAGAGTGGAGAAAGGGAGGTAGAAATCGAAGGAAGAAAGAGAAGGATGACACAGAGCAACTGCTCAGCTTAGTAGCACAGCTGCTTAAACAACTGAATAGCAATCAATGGGTTAGCATTCAATCCAAGTTTAGATCACATTGAAATCTATTAGAATACTGCATATAATGAATGACTCTTACTTATTTGGTATTCTATCTTGGAATTAATCAGCTCAGTTGTTATGCAGGGGGGAAAAAATTAAAGGGAAAAAAAAAAAAAAAGTCAGCGAGTAGACAGGCCCAAACCCAAGAAAAACAACCACCTTGATTTCCCTGGTGGTTAACAGCCTGACAGTACTCAACAATACAGGCTGAAGTTGAACACTGTGAGAAGCAATGCAAGGTAAGGGTTTCCTGGCTGTTGGGGCAGCAGCCTGGTTTGTGTGTGCACAACTTGCTCCATCCCCTCCCTTCCAGGCTCTCACAGTGCTCATAGGGTTGTACCATCTGCTGGAGCACAATTCAGAGGTAGCTTTAAAGTGATGATAGCTCTGGGAAATGATAATCACTGGGTCATAGAAAGCTGTACTGCAGTGTATAAATAAGATAACAGAAAGTGCTGAGCAGGGCATGTTTGCATTATGAAATGTATTTTCCTTTTTCCTGTATAAAACCTGTCTTGAACGCGTGGGGAATGCAGCAGGATTGAAAACCAGAAGGGAAGCAACACAGCCCCAGAAGCTGCACAAAGGAGGAGGGGGATGGAGGAATGGTAAGCTGTAGTATTATTGACTGAGGAATGATAAAAGAGGAAGGAATTCAACAGTTACATCTATTTCGCTTGGTGCAATGGCATGAGATCAAAGGCTTACGTTCACATTAGCCCAGAATAATGCATACTCCATAAATGATGCAAAGCTAGGCCACATTCCCAAGATGTGACAATGCCTCAAGATGCCCCTTTGCTAAGTTCAGGTCAAGGCAACAGGCTCCTGCATATGAAATTCTTTTTCAAAGCACACAAACGTACTTAAACCACTGGGCATGGAGATCGACAACATTCAGGACAGGCAGGATGTCCTCCACTGTCTTCTACTTTTCCACAGATGGCTTTGCAAATTCAGTCAATTTTCATTCATTTGCAGGTTTTTTTCCCAGTTGCTGTTGATATTTCAGAAGATCCAAACTGTCCACCCAAGCACAGAGAAGCTCGGGCTGAGAAATTGTGTTTCATTTTATTTGTAAAGCAGGCATCAGAGCAGAAAGCATCAGAAGATAGTCAACTCAGATTCCAGAGATGTGGCTCAGTCCCACCTCAGCACCGGCAACTGCTGTGACCCTGAGCAGCTCGCTTGGGACAGCTCCTTTAATGGCTGCAGAACAAGAACAATGTCAAATGGTTCCTGAAAGCCCCAGTTTATTTTTTTCTGAGGCATGTTTGCCAAAGCCACTTAAAGATTCATGTCGGTGCCGGTTGTACCTTGATTCCTGGGGGATCCACGCATTGTGGATACCTTAAACAAAAGGCTACCAGGAAACATCCATATCATAAATTCCTTTAAGAAATCTTAATCTCTGGGACTCTGTACACCATTAGCTAAATGGGGATGAATAATTATTTCCCCTCACCTTTCACGGTTTGGTTGGTGCAGGGAAGCGTTGCCATACCAACAGCGATCCAGCCTGGCCGTAGGACAGGGCTGGAAGTGTGGAGGTGCAGACATCCCAGGCCAAGAAGAAAATCCTCCTCTCCGTCCCTCCCTCCTTTCTTCCCTCCCTGCCTCCCTCCCTCCTCTCCCTGGAAGAGAAGCAGTTTCTCTTTGTGAGAGAGCACAAAGGGGAAGAAAGAAAAGGAATTGTCCATCAAGCTCAGCAGAGCCTCGGGGGCTTTCAGCAGAGGATGCCACAGCCTATGAGGAGAGCGAGGCGCACTGAAGACTGATTTTAAAAGGACAGTTCAACCCCAGCTACACTGAACTGCCTCCAGCAGTCCCCAGCCTGTGAAGAACATGTGGCACTGAAAGACTCACTGACATCTTCCTGTGTTTTGCTTTCCACAGATCAGCACCGCTTCCCACTCACGGGGAGAGCAGAGTCCCCCGCTGTTTGTAGGATGCCCAGTGATGCTGGCCTGGCAGCCAGACCCTTTCTGGGGGCTCACAGCAGGCACCACTCATCTGGTGGCTCTTCTGGGTCCCTCCTTACCTGCCAAAAACATCAGCGGGCCTGTAAACGTTACTTCAGGGAAGATGTAACAGATACATTCATTCCCTGCCAGAGGCTGTAAATCCTGCAGACCCAGACAGGGGTTCTAGCCAGTACTGGAGGGAAATAAACCATGTATCCAGTGCCAGCCCTGTGTCCCATTCCAGACACCCTTCTTGAGACACTGGAACCAAAAAGCGACTGTCAACAAGCACAGAGGACAAGGTGATTATGAGAGGAGACTGGAAAGAAAATGAGAGAGAGCCACAGAAATTACTCAGGGCAGACACAATAAAGCTGTGTTTTTATTTATATACACATATGTGTGTGCGTGTGTGTGTGTGTATACAATAATTAATGGCATAGAAAAAAATAAAAGACACCTTTTCTCAAGTATAAGAGGTGAGTAAACAAAAATGGAGCAATTCAAAACCACTACAGAGCTACCAGACAACACAGCCATAACGTCCTCCAGACCACACAGTCCCACTGAGACTGCACTCAAAATCAGACCCAGAGATCTTGAATACCTAGAGGTACAATTATCTACTAAAAGTAAACAATGCCCAGGGAAGTGCAAAACTCCTTGCCCTGCAGGAGGATAGGAAAACATCCATTCTTCAGAGAGAATGACATTTCACCTGTGAAAGGAGGAATCATCAAGTGCAGGCTGGAGCATCTAAGTCCAGAGGTGTTCACATGCATTTACCATGAGAAAGACCAGGTCTTTTTGGAATTGAGCCTGTATTGGCCTTTCGAGACAGAGGTGCCAAATCAAGGCAGCATGGAACACCAAAGTGAGGAGAAAAATGGAACTGGGTGATATTAGGACTATTGCTGCAGTTCAAGGCTCTCCTTTACCCATGGCAGACCTTCTGGCCCCATCCACCCCCACCAGCTCTTTGAGTTCACCAGGCACTTCCTTCTCTATCCACCCCACGACAAAGGGCCCCCTCAGCCCTCTCTCCTCACGCGCTGCGCTGCCCTGGCTCTGCTCTTACAGCCTCAGACCTCCCCCATACCTTGAGCTGTCCCAGCTCTCACTGCAGCTGGGTGTTTTTGTGCTTTTTGACCAGAACCATATTTCAATAAGAAGAGGACCTCCTGGTCACACCACCACAACTGACACAGCTCTCCACCCTCAGCTCACAGCCCTTTCTCTTCAGCCCCCATGACCTATGTCTGCCTTTCACTGACCTGACAGATCTCCCATTTTCTCTGGTTATTGATCTACAAGACCAAGCTGGCATATTTCTCCATCTTCCCTCTCCTGGGCCTCACATCCTTTGGTGTCCTGATCTTTAGACCTCAATGATGACAAGGAGTGAAAGATTTTCACACAGTTAATGCAGTGAGAGTTAAGTGAACAGAGAAATAGTTATACACCTAATTTAATATCTTCATAAGTGGCCTGGAAGATGGGCTCAAGGCACCCTGCAGGAAGACCTTGGAGAGGTCTGGAAGAATAGGATAACGAGAAATTTATGAAGCTCAACACGGACAAATGTAAGGTCTTGCACCTGGAAACATATCATCTGGGAATAAAAAGGTAACAGGAACATAAACCTGGCTGGGAGCAGCTCTGTGGAAAAGGACCTGGGGATCCTGGTGGACAACAAGCTCCATGAGAGTGAACAGCTAGCTGCTGCAGCACAGAAAGCCAACAGGATGTGGGTTGCATCAACCAGAAGAGATAACAAAGTCATTATCCCACTCCAAACAGCCCTTGTTGGGACACATCTGGAACACTGCCTTCAGTTTTGGTCACTGCTACACAAAAACCCCCCTGTGGACCATGTGGAGAAGGTCCAAAGAAGGGCCACAGAGATGATGGAAGGGCTGGGAAGCTGCCAAGTGAGGAGAAGTTGAGACAAGTGGGTTTATTCAGCCCTGAGTAAAGGAGGCCTAGGGGAGACCTTATCACCATGTTGTAGTACTTAAAGGGTGGATTCAGGGAAGATGGAGACTCCCTTTTTAGCAGGAGTCACATGGAAAATGGGTAATGGATACAATTTACTCCTAGGGAGATTCCAATTAGACATAAGAGGAAAATTGTTCACAATGAGAACAATTAGCCGTTGGAATTGTCTCTCCAGGGAAATGGTGGGTTTCCCAACACTGCACACTTTTATGACTCAGCTGGAGAGGCTGCAGTGCCATCTTGTCCAAAAACCTGCTTTTGCCAAGGTTGGATAAGATGATTCTTGAGGTCTCTTTCCAATCTGGCATCCTATGATTAGATGATTCCAAATACATTTTTGGACTGGACATCCACTAATTGTTTGCTCTTCATGGACTGAAGACTCTCTCCTATCACACTCACACCCCCATCAAAGCCTCCTGGATGAGTAAACACCTCCCTCTGGAGAGCCTCAAGAGCTCTGACATGAAGAACAGGTTCAGCCGCTCCTTTGAGAAATTTTATTAGAGTGGCTGCACCACTTTTAGAAAATAACCTTGCTAAGCACTGTGAAGTTTGGGTGTCTGGGAACATATCCACTCATTTCCAAAAGTTTGTCATGAACACAGAAAAAAAAGCTGAATTTTTTAAAACTGTGCTGCTGGCCAAGATGATTGCAGGGATGAACTAGATGAGCAGATGTAGACCAGGCAGAGACTCCTGCTTTTCTTGGTGGAGCTATGCTTAAGTGAAATCCCTTCACCAGAAATAATGAAATGGACATCTATGACAGCATCTGGAAGCTATTTCTGGATATACTTCAACAAGAGCAAACGCATTAAGGGTGGACGAGTGTTTTACGGGAAGAGGCAGCCACAGAGAGGTTGGGAGAGCATGGAGGCCTCAATTAGGGGGAGAGGAATATGAGAAGGAAGAAAGAAGAGAAGCAGCCAGCCCCACTGAAAAAATGGGGAAGGCACTGCTAAAGGGTCAGAGTTTGTAATCATAGCAGCCTGCCAGATTTTATTTCTGTGCAGGAAATATGCCGGGAGCACAACTGCTACTCCCTGGACTTAAAAAAAAATTGAATGGTTAAGTTAAAATGAGGGGGAGTAAAACGTCATTCTAATGAATGAAAATAAAATGTCTTGATCAAGCACCATTATATAAAGAGAGATGAATGGTTAAACAATAGCCATAGCTACATCAGTACAACTTTCCCCTCCTATTTTTCTTCCCCTTCACAATTGCGCGGTTAAGAAATTATAGCAGTGAAGTTTGTCTAAGAATGGCATTAACTGCTGTTTTGTATTGATGCAAAAAATAGAATAGATTAATACTTTGTCACTGTATTTTCTTTACCTACATGTATAAATATCAATAAAAGCTTTAAGATTTAAGGATGTACACCAGATAATTACTTCCTTGAAAAGTCCATTAGACACCTTGTGCTTTTACGCCACAGAACAAACACCAAAAGAAAAGTTACAGACTCAAACAATCTCTGATGTAAGAGCTTATTCTTCCTTCACCTTTTAAAATTAAAAAAAGTCCTCAGGGAGCAAACAAATATAGCAATTATGCTGCCAAAGCCAAAAGAGAAGCTCCTCAGTGAAGATGGGAATCAGTTCCTGAGCATTTTCATCTCCTCACTGTCTCACAGGCATGCCAGAGGCACACAGCACCGGGAAAGGCCAGACATCCATTTGCAGTAATTTCAACACAACTCCCAGCCCCATCCTCACCTCTCCGAGCATCTTGGAAGTGATCTCTCTGCACAATGCTGGGTGGTCCCCTGACCTTTACAACGTGCCAGCTCGCTCTGGGCTCACTTGTGCAGCCCCACCACCAGCAGCAGAGGCTTTCCAAGCTTTCCAGCACGGAGCACCAAACTGCAGCCTTCTTGCTCCATGTACAGGCTCCGTGGTTTAGCAGGACACAGCCCACGCTGCCCGACACAGCCACATCAGACTCCTCCTGGAAGAGCTGCTCTTGCTCTCGATTCTCCCATGCTGTGCCTCCTCCAGAGGCACTGGCATTGCCTCTGCACAGCCCCAAAGAGAGAGATCCGAACACAACGTGAAATTCCTAAAGAGGGGCAAGTGACACATCCCAATGCTCAGCCTGCCTTCTCCACCAGGCATGGTGGTGTTTTGGAAGGCATCCTTGGCCATTGTCTTTCTAGAGCTCTGGCAAACATTCCACCCCACGCAGAATGCTCTTTTTTATTCATCAGAGCTTTTATTGATTTGTATTTGTCTGCATTATCTGCTCAGATTATTTGCTGGCTCACCGACAGAAGGGTCAAATTCACGCCGGGTTCTCTTTATGGTGCTGCTACAAAAAGTAAAAATTGCTAGCAATAAGTAGAAGTGATTGTTTCTTGTTACTGGCCTCTGTTAAACTGGCCAGGAGCACATCCCAAGCTGAAGATGTGGCTGGAGAGGCACAGAGCACAGCAGGGTTTGACTCAAAAATTCTTTGGCCTTGGAGGCTGTCCTCACTCAAAACCAAGCACCTGTTTGAAGGGAAGCCACAGCAGGAGGTCTCCTCTGATGTTCCTACATGGAAACAAAGGGGTTTCACCTCCCGAAGAGGAAATACACAAAAATATACATATGTAGAGAGAGATCTATAGATAAATCAATGCATATTTATACCTACGTACAACACTTTATATTTAGGTATAGACCTTAGGCTGACATGGTTGGACAAAAAAGGATTTTCTAAAGGAGAGAGGCTGCTTGCTTTTGCAGAGTGAAGTGTGCCCTGATTAAATGTGTGAGCACTCACCATTTTCACAACAGAAGATTCAAAGGAACGCTCTCCTCCTGTGAATCACTGACTCCTGACATGTCATCTAAGGTCCACCTCATCTGTGCAAAGTTCACTGCTGACTTCAACAAGATCTGAAACCACGTTAAGCCTCTCTTTTAAAACCAGCTTTTGGAAACCAGCTCATGCACCCGAGCCAAGTTCTGGCTGCTTTGTTCCTGTTTTTAATTACCAGGCATCTCTGACTCCTGGATGGACACCTTGGTTTTGATGGAAACTGGTCTTATTTTAGAATTCCTGAGCACTTTCAGGGCTGTTGGGAGCAATTCAGTCAGCATCTGCTTTTGCAAACCATGGTCCTTATCAGACTTGGCTGGTTCTGCTCGTGCCTGGGCTAAGCTCACATCCCATGGTCACCCCCAGGATGCTGCTACGTGGAGTGGCAGCCTGGTGGCTGTTGTCCATCAGGAAGTACCATGCGGAGCTGCTGCTCCCACAGTGACAAAAGGGGCGCAATTCAATTTTTTCCACACTGCAGAAATCCAGCCTCTTCAAGGGCACCATTCTTGATTTTGTTACCACCACAGCTAACAGGAGAAGCAGGACAAAAAGCTGTGTGAAAAAGGCGTGCATGCTAGGAATGTGGGCATGTTTACCATTCCTTTCCGATAATCACAGTGATGTATTTGTATCACTTCCACAGATATACATCCTCACTCCCCAGACTGGTTCTAGCTGATCTGTATAATGTATGCAGAAGGCTTGGTTCTCACCAAACAGAAATAGAAAGGAAGATTTGCTGTGAGAAAATCTATTTTTTTTTCTGTGAATATTAATCATNAGACTAGATGGCCCATTAACAGGAGATATCCTCCCTAGAGGGAGGATGGGGCATGGGAGAGATAAGGAACCCTGCCCCACCTGGTTTCGACAGCTGGCCTATTAACAGAAGATAGTCCAGAGAGAGGATGCAGGGGACACAGCCCCACCTGGTTTTAACAGCTCCTGAAGATGGTAATAGAATACACTGCAACCCAGGACACTGTTGTCCATCAGGAAGTACCAGTAGCTGCTGCTCCCACAGTGACAAAAGGGGCGCAATTCAATTTTTTCCACACTGCAGAAATCCAGCCTCTTCAAGGGCACCATTCTTGATTTTGTTACCACCACAGCTAACAGGAGAAGCAGGACAAAAAGCTGTGTGAAAAAGGCGTGCATGCTAGGAATGTGGGCATGTTTACCATTCCTTTCCGATAATCACAGTGATGTATTTGTATCACTTCCACAGATATACATCCTCACTCCCCAGACTGGTTCTAGCTGATCTGTATAATGTATGCAGAAGGCTTGGTTCTCACCAAACAGAAATAGAAAGGAAGATTTGCTGTGAGAAAATCTATTTTTTTTTCTGTGAATATTAATCATTTCAGCTTTGATAGTGAAGTGATACGAGTGAAAAAGCCAAGAATTGCTCCAGGGCTTCACACAGATGACTATTGTAGAAAAGACATTTGCTGGAGATAACGCTGCTGAAGCTCAGAATCATTATACAGTACACAGTTAACTCCAATCAACCTGCTTGCTCCCCAAGATTTAAACAGAATTAATGTGACATCCCAGCTGAAGCTGGAACTCAGCAACTCAGAAAATAAAAGTGACAAATTAAAGCAAGTTCCATATGTGTTTTAATCTTAAATGGCAAAAAGAAAACCATTATGCCAGATGATAGGAGAGCAATATGGTCCCAATACACTGTTCATCTCCTTAGCAGCTTTAAATAATGTTTGGTATGATTTGCAGGAAGAAAAGTATGGGGATTACTCTAAAAATTTCCATGGGTAAGAAAAAGGTCATCACCTTTTAGCCTGGAAAGTCAGAATAGATTTTGGACACATCACTAGAATCTGCTGGTCATCTGGTCATCTTAATAGATTTTCATAACATGACAAAAACCTTCACATTTCAAACCGAATAAAAAATCTTCAGTTAAAGATCAAATAGATGAATGCCTTTCTTTTCTTTGGGAATGCACAGACACAAGGAGGAAACTCGCGTTACACCGATTTTTCATCTAATCTTATTTATGTCACAATATTTTAGAGCTCCATGAAGGTCACAACCCTTAAAGGCAGGTCTTGGAAAAGAACAGTTTGCAGGATAAGGAGACAAAGGAGATTTTGAACAGGTGGGGACTGAGGCACACAGAGGCTGTAAGTGAGACACTGAAGTGCACTCAGGAACACCAGTGGCAGAGCTGGGTGTACCAGTCTTCTTCCACAGACCTCAGTGCACACCTCACACCTCTCATGGGCAGATGACCACTGCTGCAAGAGGGAAAGATGAAATTTCACAGAATTACCAGCAAGAGAATGTGCCTCAGCCACTGGTATGTGCCTTCTGCACACGGAGTGAGGAAGCAGAAGTGGATAATTGGAGATGGATGGTCAAATGTGCACTAGCAACTGACTCCTGCGCCGAGCTGGAAGGGCTGGCTGCTGATGGAATAAAAACAATGCTCTCAGTTACCTTAAACAAGCAGTTAAATTATAAACAAACAAACAAACAACAAACAAATAAATAAATAAATAAATCCCCTCTTCTATAATTGATGCTAAACATCCTTCCATTGTAAAAGGCAGCTCTAAGTAGCATTAAAAGTGGGGGTTTTTTATGAAAACCAATTGTGCCTGTTTTCTGCTTCTATCCTTCCTTCTTCCGCACCATCATCAGTCTCGCAGGTCACTCTCTCTCCTTATTTTTGCCTCACTACATTTCCTCCTCCTGCTAATTTACTGTAACAGAAGCAGCAGCAGGATTTTCCTATTCATCAGCGAAGAGGTCTAAGATATGCACCTCTGGGAACTGATGCATATTTACAGTATCATCCGGAAAGCTCAGTCACCACGTTGGTTTGGACGGTGTGCACTCTGACAGCCCCAAACCAATCAAACAGCAGGGCTTAAAGCTCCAAAACACGAGAATCTTCCAAGTTTTACCTCGTCTGTGGTTTCTAGGGAGGTTTTTAAGAAGGGTAGAAGAAATAATACTAAAAATGAAATGTGCTTTGGAAACTTCTAATTATCAGAGTCTGTGCATTACAAGGAATAAATGCTAACATATTGTAAGACGCAGCACAAAGAAGGATCACACAAAGGCACAATGAGACTGATAAGAAGAATCACAAAAAGAGAGAACAGTATCTCCTTACACATATATGAAACCTTTCACTTTGAAAAAAAATTACAGCCTACAGGTAAAACTCCACTGGCTTATGCTAGTATGAAATTAATTTTGACCCAGTTTTTTTTATTTTGCATTATAATACATAATATTAAATTAAAAAGTCAAAACATAAAATTTTTATCCTTCCTTTTGAAGCACCGATACATTTCATTCTGACAACACGAGGACATTTTGATATTTGTCAGACGTTTTTGATTTGTTCTCCTTCCACCAGCTCAAAATGAAACTGGATGAACCTATCAAGGCTTCAAGACAGATGGAAAACGTAATGATGTTATGGAAAGCTCTCCAAAATACGGCGCAGGCAGGGAGAAGGCAGGGTGTAACAGCAGAAACAGGAGCACACAGCCAGGATACCAAAGTCTAGCTTTCTAATCTCCACATTTTAACAAGCGACCTGGACCTTACCAGGTACATCCCACCTGACTGTGTTTATACGTATTGCGTGGAATTTTTCCTATGAAAAATCAAACAAGGGTACAGGTGAAGAAGATTGTGCACAAGCTGTTGGTTTTTAGGTAGAAGAGCTCCAAAGCACCACCCAGAGCTATCATAAAGTTAGAGCAGCACCACAGTCGTGAAACTTCATATTTGATGTGCATTTGCAACAGAGATGCCACTCTTAGGCTGCATCTCCCATGATGAAGAACCAGTAGGATTAGGGTAAGAAATAACATCTCTGTGACAACAAATATTGAACAGGAGAGCAAAGGTGGAAAGTAATGAAGTGCAAAGGATGTCATAAAAAGAAAAAAAAAAGAGGAGAAAAAATAGGAGAAACAGAAATGACATTGAGAAAAACTGTAGTCCCACCATTAAATGGTAGCTAGGGTACAGGGTTAATAGCATGGTTTCTTTCTTTCACAAGTGATAGTGCTTCTTTTAATATTTTGGTACAGTAGATTTCTTTGATAAATCCAGAGAGAATCTGGGGGGGTTTAGTACTATGAAAAAAAGAACACATACTATGGAGGTAGAAAAAGGCATTAAACCCAGTATTTATAAACGAAAATTCCACAGGACAACAGGACCTTTGTGTCCATAACATCAGGATCCAGCGCTTTGCCTTGTAACACCAAAAATACAAAACATAAAATATTTACAAAACATATATATATAAAAATATATATATAAACAAAACTGAACATACTCCTGGCCTGGTCCACATTCCCATTACATCATCTTGCCTCAGTTTCAACTTCATGCTCATTTCACCTCAGGCACGCCAAAGAGTTCTTCTCAGGCAGACCTTCTTTTGAAAGACAACTCATTTTATCCCCCAAGATTGCTTCCATTCCCAGTAAGCCTCTCTCGGTCTGCATGGAAATTCCTCTGCATCCCAGACAGTGCCTCCTAAGGCGGAGATGACAGGCAGTCCTTCTGGTGCAGGGCAGAAATTCGTGGCATCCCAGGTTTCCAGGCAGACTTCTCCCTTCTCTGCTCCACTCAGTGCATCTGAGCTACGCAGCGAGACCCGTCTCCTTGGCACACTCAGAAGCATGATTTCCACCTCCAGCAATTAATGCTTAATGAAAAAACAGTAGCCACAACAGCTCCATACCAAGACTTGAAACCATCTGTTCCTGCCTTGTTAGCGCGCGCTTTCCGGAGTGACCAATCCACTTCGTACCAACAGCGTGGCATGCATCTGTTAAAGAAATATTTTACTGCACAGGCTCTGGGTGGATTTCTGCTGTTGGGGGGAAAGAAGCAAAGAAAGCCAAAATAAACACTGGCTTGATTATCTAAAGGTACACCTCTTGCTCAAGCACACGCATATAAATCTCACCCAAGACACAGGAGGGTGGAGTTACACTGGAGAATGCCTTTGGCTTGTCTTGGGAAGGCTGCTAAGAATCATTAGAATGCTTCAGTTTAGCTGCTTTTTAATGACCCATTCATGCACCCCAACCTTCACTTTCCCTAACATGGTGTGGAGCTCCTGCATGCAGGGAGCAGCAGGCAAAGGAGGGATTTGTTGACAACACATTTGGAGGGGAAAAAAAAAAAAGGCACCAGCGTCGTTGTGTGTCAATACTCATCCGAATGTGCCCATTTGATATTTTACTGACAGAACTGAAAATATGTTTGAATTTCAAACTTGTCGAGATGGCTGGGATGCAGGGATTATTTTCCCCTGAGGGCAGATAAACAAGACGGATGGACTAAACTCCGAATCGCCTAATGATCAAAATGCAAGGTAAGCTGTCATAGAGAGGGCTCTTCTCATCCTTGCTGACAGCATGAATTCTGCTGAATTATTTCTAGTCTTCCTGATTAATGGGCCTGGTGACTAATTAGTTTGTGAATCTTGCTCGTAAATGGCACTTTGATAGGTGCCACTTTGAGAGAAAGACCTCACTGATGTCAGCTGGAGACATGATCTCCAAAAAAACCCATCCCCGGATGATCCCACGGCTGACAGTGGGTGCACAGGTGTAGTTTGGCCCTAATGGTGGAGCTCCAGCCCTGGCTGGGACCCCAGGTCCACACTCCCCCACAGTACTTTGGAGAAAACCTCATTAAGAGGAGAATCATTTTATCAGTCCATCCCATTACTCCCAGCTGCTGCTTTCCTCCTTGCCTGGAAGAGCTAGAATCAGTTTGCTTTGCCATCACATCAGGAGAACAATGTCTTACACAACTTTCTAGATCCCACTTTTCCCTACAAGTGCTCCCAGCTGTGGAATGTTGGGGTCAGGGCCCAGACCTATGGCAGAGGACACACAGGCTTTGGATTTATAGTTCTTCTGAGACATCAGCAGTGTGTTGGCGTTTCACTTAAGACATCACAACATTTTGTTTGCTGGGAAGGGTTTCAGTCCCCAGATGTAGCAATGCACTGAACACTAAAAAGAATTTGCTCTACTACAACTAGAAAAATTGCTCTATCGGAATTGTTTGGCCTGATGAAGAAGGAGAGAGAATATAAATGGCCATAGCCACTTTCTAAGCTCCTCCTCCACTCCAAGAGCACTTGGAGCACTTGCTAAGTGTCCCACAGCACAATCCATTCTCAGCTGTGTCTCACTTTGTGCAGAGGTGAGAATTCCTTAGGGTTCCCCCTGTTACACCACATACCAGAAGAACTTGTTCACCCCAAACGAAAGATGGGTGTGACTTGGGGACAGTGTCAGGAGTGACACACAGGCTCATCTCCAGCACCGTCACCTTGAGATCTGAGATGTGTTCCCACACAGATATATTTCCTCACAGCATTTATTTCTGAAAAGATGTCCCTGGAGTTGACACTCTGTGGAGTCACACATGGGCAGAACAGAGGGAGGACAGCTCAATCATTCTATGCCATTATTTATCTTTCCCTGATTAACACTAATTATGCTGAAATTAGTTACACAAAATAGAAAGTCCAACCCTTGCGCATTTTCTCACGTCTGTGGTCCAGGACCCACATCCTTAATCCACCTGTAACTGAGTCCAGTATTTGAAAAGGTGTAAAACACCGCTCTGTTTGATCATTAAGTCACAGACTTCCCTTCCCACGCAGCTGTCCCTCAGTTATATATAAGAACAGATGGAAATCTGGTAGAGATTTTCATGCCATGGTGCTCCTTCTCCTCATAAGGACCCACCTGCTGGGAGCCACTGACTTGGCAGCTCCTGTGAAAAGTTGTGAGGGTGGAATCTGTCCTGATCCTTCATTCAGTAGCTGCGCAGGTATCTGCAGGTCAGTCATGCCAAGGTTTGAACCTCTGATTTCAGTGCTGCTCTCCAAAGGGCAGGTACAGAAATTCCTGCACCTGACATACAGTTTGTTCCCTCTTCCCCTTCAGCTCAAATGGCAACAACACGGGAAACAAAGATGATCACTCAGTGCACAGCTGGCAAGATTCTATCCCCAAAAACAGCTTGTATGACTGTGATCTTCCATTTTCCTCACCTGCAGGAATTAAAAACTGGGCACAAACATTCAGTCCAGAATGCCCTAGAGCTCAAAAGCCTACACCACAGCAACCTTGCCAGGGTTTTCGTCCTGTGGTGGCCCAGTGCAACTGAGGAGCTGCATCAGGTCTTGGTACCAAATTTCCTGCAAGTTAACTTCCTCTTTGTGGTCTGTGAGTCCTCCTGGCACAAAAAGACTGTGGGAAGGAACCGCTCTGACGGGAGAGACAATCTGCTCCAGGTAGAGCCCAGAGAACCCCAGGAAAGGGCAGCCTTTGCCAAAAGACCAGAGTCCATCTATTAGCTAGCCCACAGCACGTTTGCACTTGCAAACGAAGCAAAAACTCAAACAAAAAGTGTTTTCCAGCACTCGAGTCTGGATAGACAATTCTGCAAGAGGAGTTTTGGTGTAAGGAACTCTCCTCCAGCTCGAAGAATTAGAGACTGTTAGAGACATGCATTATTCAGCTCCATTCTGTTCTGATGACTTGTTCAGCTCAGCGGCTGTATTGCAAAAGGTAAACAGGTTTCTACCCATAATCTTGTTGTCTCTGAGCAGCAATCCATCTGTCTCTCATTTATAGTATCGTCTAGTGGTGTGTCTTCTTACCCAGGTAACACTCCCTTCAGATACTATTTTAATACCGCTGAAGACAGACGAAACCCCAGATTTGCCTAAGCAAATTTAAAAGAGCTATTTAAAGATAAAGATGCAGCAAAGCTGAAGCTAATACAGTAAGGATTCCTCAGGAGGGTTCCTAAACGGAGAAATTACTGAGGAAGAAAATAATTCACCAGAAAGCTCCACGAAATAAAATGAACTACAGCAGCTTCTAGTTAGGACAGTATCATAAGGGATATATGCATATAGAGAAATCTTGGCATTGTAAATTTCATTCCTAAGAGGCTTCCGTCTACTAGTGAAAGACTTAAGTTTGACTCTAGTCTTTGATAAAAATATCTAATGCTCAATTTAGAAACTTCTCAAGAGCCTGAAGCTTGTGCTGTTTTTCAGCACACCGAGGACAGGAAAGTCCATATGTCCTGAGCCAAAGACACTGGGAAACAGTTAATAGGGCAATAAAAGCCAGGTTACATGTTTTGGGAATCTGTGTACCATGGATTGATTTTGCACTGCTGCAAACTGTGTTATGAAAATGGAGGTTATTTGCACTCTAAATAGATAATTACCCATGTCATTCAGACAGAGTCCCTTGCACAAAGAAATGGCTATTGTTGAGATGAACCAGTTTTTCGAGTCTGACAAACAGATCAGCTCCTGAGGGTATATGTATTGTCTTGTTAACTAACCCCTGGACAAAGAGGACCTACAGTTATAAAAACATGCTGTTCCCACTGGGCATTTTGGATTAAAAGTGAAAAGGCAGAAGCAAAACTTGACTTCAGAAACATGAGGAGACTCCAGAGCCTGGAGAAGCAGGCATGTGAAAGGATATTAAGGAAGAGGAAAGATCATGGGCTGAATAAATAGGTCTGATCAAAGCCCAAATAACACTCAAGAGCAATGCCAGAAGTGAAGCAAGGTTAAGCGTATGCAGATGTTTCACTGTTCAGTCTCAATCTGTACATGACCTCTTGGACTATCTGACTCAGACAGTAAGTGCGTCTAAAAGGCTTTGGGATGCCTACTTGTTACAAGCCTGAAATAGTAAACAGTAAATCAAAACCGCATGCAAAGGCAGGGCCCTGGGAGAGAACAGGCTTAAGTGGTGTGGGTCCTTCCAGATGTCAGCCCTGGTCCAAAGACAGCTGTATCTGAGTAAGGAGGTGATTGATTTTCTGTATGAGGAAAGGAGAAGGAAAAAGATAGTGTCTACAAGCTAGTGAAAGTGAGCAAAACTCCACAAAGCCATGCCCCAAGCTCGCTGCATCCAAAGGCAGTGGGACTATTTTGCAACAGGAGGTGGCCCCAGAAGGGCCGGCAGGCTGAGGCACCGCAGCCTGGCACACCCTGCCGTCAGCAACCCAGCATTCCCAGCACAGCATCTCCCCAGGAGCAGGGGCACAGCACCCAGGGAAGTCCCCCACAAAGCACAGAGTGCCCACCCTCCCCGCTTTCACCACTGTGACTTCCCTCAGAGCTGAGACAGATCACTGAACACGATGAGTACTAATCTCATCATTTAATGTACTTCTGGGAGACACCAAAGAGGTGAGGGAGCCACAAAAACCGCACCAAAAACTGAGCAATACAAACCTCTCTCGTGCTTCTTCATCCTGCCCTTCATCTGCATCGCCTCTGTCAAATGCCAAGTCCTTAGATGCAGAGGATATCAAATGGTCTCCATCTGTACAGCAACTTGCACAACAGAGCTAAATTTCAGTCACAGCCTCTAGCCATTCAAGTTAGGTAAGCATTTCATGTCAAGTGACAAATACATGAAATATCAATTATTATTTCCACAGAAATCTCATGGGGGGAGACGGGAATAGTTCAAAAGGACCACATGCATTCAGTTCTTCATGTTAATAACTCATTTACTGCAAACCTTCTTCACTTTAAAAAATGTCAAAATGAATTGAAAAAAACCCAAGCATTTAGATGGGTCTTGTTACAGGGGACAGCTTGTGAGATAATACATGAATACAGAAACTGACCAAGACAATAAAAAAGGCAATATCAACTCATGTCAAACTTCAACTGTCACAAAATCACTCAATTTTTAGAAGATGGGTACTCATGATTCCTTCAAAACATAAGTCACTTCAAAAAACCTTGAGTATCTTTCGACTAAGAACCCCTTATATCAGGAGTCTCTTCTGAAAGTATTTTACGCCTCTCATTTTCAGGTCTTCTAGTGCACCAGCATTAAGGAGAAGACCTGAAGCATTTTTCTGTTGATATCAGAACTCAGGATTACTTTTGCTTATAGGCAACTATTTTTGGAAAGCTGCATGCAACAGACAGATCATTCCTTGAAAGTATTTACCTGCATTTTGTTCTAAGTACACACCAAGGACAGACAGCTCTCAATATTTACCAACCAAAGAATTGCCTTGCCATCAAAAGTGGCAGAAGCCTCCAGAAAGTGCAGCAGAGGACACGTCCTCTGATGAAACAGGGGTTGGGAAACACGGAGAGGTACACTTTTTCTTTCAGGAAAAGCTAGGAGGGTGGAATCGGTGCACTGTGGAAATGCTTGTGGAAGGAGTAGATGAGAATCTCCCCCGAGAGGAGACTCCACCACAGGGAGTCATTACAGGAAGGTCTTTCCAAAAGCTGCACTCTCCATCAGACATTTCTTAATCAAATCCAGGTCTAAAATCATGGGGCAGGACTGCCTGACCAATCTGATGAAAGAGTGTAAACTAAATAACAGTACAGCATTCAAGAGGCTGTAAGAGCGAGGCTTGAGTTTTTCTAGACTTCAGAAATATGAGAACTAGGGGAAAAAATACAACAAAATTCTTTCTTTGAACTGTCTTAATCCAAAACACATTGGTGTTCTATGAAGGCTTCACAAAAAAACTAATGCAGCTGTAAGTCAAGCCAAATGCAGCAGGAGAAGCCACTGAGATGGATATCAAGGTC
The DNA here is from genome assembly GCA_013398955.1 of Callaeas wilsoni. Lineage (NCBI taxonomy): Eukaryota > Metazoa > Chordata > Aves > Passeriformes > Callaeidae > Callaeas > Callaeas wilsoni. Next base: position 58,720 of record VWPU01006732.1, read on the forward strand.
TACGCATTCAAAAGGAAACCTTAGTCTCCAGCACTGCCCATCTAATACCTCTCATCAGGAGAAAAAGAAAAAAAAATTATTATGTGCTTTCCTTTTTTTCATCTTAGAAAGAATTATGATTCCAAATTACAATGATAAAAACCTCGCTGTCATTTCATGTAGTTAGAAGCAGACTTGTACAATTCAGCTGTGATCATATCCTCTTCCAAGTGCCTATTGGAGGAAAAAAAAATACACAGAAGATTGCTGTACACACAGAAAGACAAGAGGGAAAGTAAAACTATCATGCATGTGTATAAAATACACCGCATATAATTTATATATAAACACTATTTATGTATCTATGAGTTACTAAGCATCATTGCTTAAAGAAAATGTTTAAAATATCTAAATGCAAATAGTCTAAACTGCAGAAAGCCAAGGATTTCCTCATGTCTCATTCTTAAATAAAGCATTTCAAAACATCATTGAGGTAAAATTTCTTCTCTCACAAAGGCTGTGTATTAAATTCCTCACTGGCAAAGGAATTTTTACGGAAGGCTAATGCTTCCTGTAACATTTATCCTCCATAGCGTGGCTTCCCAAATAATTTTGAGGGCTTTTTCTCCTGCACTGTTATAAATCTTTATCTTCGTGGTCACAGCTTTACAAAACCCATGTCTTCTGCTGACACAAAGGCAGCAGCTACTTCTCAGTCCCACCACACAGGTTAGCTAAACACAAACACCAAATTAAAACAGCACAGAGGGTGGACATCAAATCCAGAAAGCAAAGATACTTGGAGCTGAGAGTGTCATATGCAATGCCACGCAAAGTGACACCTCACGCCCCTTGTGCCAGTTAAACCCAAAACAACTGCCTTTCAGCCTGGGACCCACTTTCCCCTCACATTCCACAAAACAGGTATTTGCTCACCTGCAGGATGAGAGGGGGAGACAGGCAAAAAACAAATACTGGGGGCTAGGACTCTCCAGCCACGGCAGAGCGCTCCAGCCCGGAGTCACCAGGCACAGACCTGGGGAAAGGTGATGCCTCTGAGTTCCTAGCCAGAAAATGGGTATAAATGGCATCACAACATCAATTGCAGTAATTGGGGATTTGGTTGTTGTGCAAAACGAGTGCAGCTGGCATGCTGAGGTGTCAGACAGGGCTGTAGCAGAACAGCAACTAAGAGCAGAGTGTAAAACACAGCAAGAAATGCACGTGCAGCTTCATCTCGTGCTCTCTCTGCCCACTCTTTGAAGTCGGGTAGATTTTTCAAAGCATGCTGCCATTTTAGCAGGCAGAACTAGCAACACTGGTCAGGCATGTGACGTCTGACAAGACCACAACAATCCAAGAAGACACAGCTACCGCAGTACCTGCACCCCTCAGCCAGCACCAGAGAGCAGCCCTGTGGGACAGGCACGCATGCAGGGGGAATTGATGGAGGAGCCAGGCCACAGAGGCACTTCTTTTGTCATGTGAATGCGAGAGCATTGCAGAAATCAGCTCCGCATGTTTTCAGAGGCTGGGTGGGAAAGTACAATAGCAGTCAAGCAAAGAGAACCATTCGTGTTTTAAAGCTGACCCTGCCATTTTTTTCATTTTTTTCACACATTCAGCTCTCGCATCAGTAGAGTGACCTTTTTCGTGTCCCCTCCTCCACTAGGTCACCTTTGTGTACATCCTAGTGCCAGTTCCATTAACTAGAGGCTTCACATCTTGGACATCCTCCCTTCCTGAACCCAGGTGGGTGATGGATTCCAAGTCTAAACGCACTGTGCCATCACCACGAAAGGTTTCCAGAGGCAAGACAAGGGGCACGTTGTGGTAAAGGGGCTACACACAATACAGAGTAGCAACAGGATCTGTCACCGATCAAAAGTTCAACAGAACACTGAAACTACAAGCTTGAACTTGAGGATGCTACGCCTCAAACACGCTGGTCTAAATATTAGCGCAAACGCGTTTGTAAAACTATGGTTTAGACAAAATATTTGTGCATAAATATACAACACCCCGGAGAAAAGGGCCAACAGGGACCCCACACAGCTGGGGCAGGACCAGCAGGCACCCCTGCACCAGCAGGGCACTGGGGAAGGCTCAGCAGTCCCCCTTGGGCCACTGAGCCTGGTTTCAAGGCCCTGGTGAGAGAGACACGAACAAACTGACAGGGGCATGGGGATGACACTAAGGCAGTGGGGCTGGAGCACCGCCCTGTGAGGACAGGCTCTGGGGCCAGGGCTGCTCAGCATGGAGCAGAGGTGGCTTTCACCTGGCAGCACCACGGTGCCTCCTGGGAAAGCATCAGCGGCACGGGGACAGGCTCTTCCCAGCAGAGCCCCACGGGAGGCCGAGAGGCATCGGCACCTGCAGGAACTGGAGAGGTTCAGGCCAGAGATGAGGACACAGCTCTTCCCCTGAGGACGGAGCAGGTTGCCCAGAGAGGTCACGCTGCCTCCACCCTGGGAGGTTTCCAAGACCCAGCTGCATAAAACTGTGAGCACCATGCTCTGATCTCGCAGCTTTCAGCAGGAGCTTGGACAAGAGCTACCTGAATTATCCTGTCTGACATTATAAATGCCAACACAAATACGTAAGTAAACACACATTGTGTAAGCTGCAGATGCACACACACAAAAACCTGTGCCCATGCGCACATGTGCAGCAATTCTCCAGCAACCCCAAAGGAAGTCACTGTGCAGATTTTGGGGTTCAGTTGCTCAGTTTTGCAGGCACTGCTTATTTTTGCAGTTGCTTATTTCTTGGTTTTGAAAGAGATTCGATACAAAAATCTTCTTCCCTGCTTCTGTCTCAGATACCTGTGCCATTCTCTTGCTACACAGAGTTATCCTAGAGTTTGGAATGGGGGGAGGAGGATAGGCTGAAGAAGTGGGGAGAGCACAGGAAGCTGAGTGATTGCCCTGCGGGTGTGACTGACTACCAAGGCACACATATGGGATATGCTGGGCTCTCACATATAGCTAGAATGTTCATGTACAGCATACACAGCTACCATTACCCTTTCAGAAGCACAAGCAAAAGAAAACAGAAAGGTGATTTTGACACAAGTTCCAGTATCAGAGCAGTGTCTCAGATCGTTAGGGAAAAAGTTATAATTTCTGCTTAAATTTCATTCAAATTAATGCCCATTATCAGTAAAGGCAAGTATGAAACAAAAAAGCAAACTCAACAAAACCCAAATTGTTTCTCCGTTACACTCATGCTGTGCTACAGAAGTCTTGATTCAGGACGGAATTAGCCCCTCTCCGTCTAATAGCTGTTGTGAAAGTGGAATCATTGCACCCTACATGGAATTGGAATTGATGACAAACCTCGCAGTCACTTGTATTGCTTATTTTTCCTGCTGTAGGAGATTTCTGAACAGCTTCACTACAGAGCAGGTTAGAAGGTGACTCACTGGGCCAATGGCCAAGGAAGGAAATATTGCTTCTCAACAGGTTACATTCCTAAAATTCACCAATTTCAAGCAGTTTTCCCTTCATATTTTAAAAAAACCTGGACTTCAGCTCCAAGGAACTGAAAAACAAAGCAAAGGGTCTTCTCTATCATTCTGTAAAAATCACCACTGGCAGAAGATTTTTCGCATTTTGTTTAATCCTGAGTTCCTTTTAAATCAAGAAGTCATTCTGGGAAGAGCCTGGTTATGACCCAGTTTCTACAAACAGTACAGCAGCCTGGGCTCATCTAGGTTGAATGCCAAGAGGGCCATTGTTTTAAGAGTAAAATGACACAGAGCCAGCCGTGAGTCATGTCATGCACAGAGCCACAGAAGCTGCACAAACAAGTTAGCAGTAGGGCAAACAGGTGGTGGGTAAGAGGTGGTGTGATCTGCCTCCTTCTGCAGCACCGAAGACCTGAAGGTAAAGGAGGAGGGGGCACCTACCAGGGTTGCTACAAAGTCGGCTTTACTGCTGCTGCCTTTATGACAACAATATAAAGTAACTCCCACAACACAGTGAAGATAAGCTCTTTAAAGAAAATATAAAAGCATTAGCTTGGCAATTCATCCGAACCTCATCATGCATCGTAGACATTTTTGAAGTTTAACAAAGAAAAGCACATCATTAAAGAATACTGCTCTATCACCATTCTTATGCAAATCCTTTCAGATAGTTGGGTGGAAAATTCCATCTAACACGCAGTGAGAAATAAATGTTGCAGGGTGGAAATTTCAGCTATACCGAGTGCATCTATCACTTGTATAATCCAAACTACTGTATGTGCCCTGACTACAGAATTAGTATTGATCCATTCACCATGTAAACATCAAGTACTTTCTATTATTACTTGAAATAGCATGCTATCACAATTTCTATTTCCTCCCTCTATCTTAAATAGAAGTATTGCACATTAGCTCTTCCCTTCATGTACTTTTTTGCGCAGCTATCTAACTACAGTGTTCAAGGCTGTGCTGGGTTTCCTGCAGACATCTGCAGTATTACCATCAAAGTACTTTATTTTCAAGTCATCTCTGATGGAAGGCAATACAACTCTCATTTACACTGAAACCTGTTACTGTGGCTTCTCTTGGTAAAACACACAGAGCCCTTTGTTTTAAGATCTCTGTTGTGACTACCATTGTGAACGACAACATCAAGCAGCTTCCCCAAATGTTGCTCACACACCTCTCAGGGGAATCACTAAGATAAGAGTGGACTGCAAGAATATGAACAGCTATGTCAGTGGAGGGAAAAAAGAGAAATCATGATTTCCATCTCATTTGTCGCAACAAAAATAAGCTGCTGTGGCTCAAACGCAGCTTTGGGAAGTGTTGGGAGATGCTAGAAGGGTAATATGTTTCACCTGTTAGAACATCACTTTTTCTCTGAGCATGGTGAAAAATTTAAGATAGAAAACACAAGGGCTTGTGTCCAGGAAAGCTTTAAAATTTTAGACTGGAGAGTAGGTCCCAAGCCTTCAGCAAGGCACCCCAGACCCCGAGTGCTGAAGTGCCGAAGCTCTGCCTCAGAGCAGCTCTGCCTCAGCGCCAGAGGGGCCGGGAGGGACAACAGCCACTCCTTGATGCTCACAGAAGCAGCCCCCAGGGAGAGAAGGCAACGAGGGTGCGGCAGTTTGTGCACCAAGGGCTGGAGGTGAGCTCAGGTGGTGGTCACCCCGCTTGGGAAGGGGCCCAGCTGTGGCATCCACTCAGTGGGGAGCGCTCTGCACTCACGGGAAAGGACGTAGCGACACCGAGGGAACTGCCATGAAAACACGCAGCCACCCAGGCTTGGGCTGCGGGGAGTGCCAGAGCCTGGCATGAGCGGCATGGCAGCAGGGACAACAGCAGCGTGAGGCGTGGCCAGGTGGATGGTCTGCTCTCCTGGCGGCAGAGCTTCGGGCGAAGGTGGGAAGGGGAAGAAGTATCAGGGACTCCGAGGAGGAGATTGACTCGGTGGAGCCACTCTCTACCATCCCTGGACCACAGCTGCACCACGAGAAGCAGAGAATCCCCTGTTCTCTCACCAGCAAGCAGGAGGAGGAGACCTAAGAAATGGGGGGGAGAGCAAACAGGTCTCCTCTCAAGACAGCAGGTGAATCCCCTCCCAGCCTCCCTCACCTTCCCAGCTGCACTCATACAACAGGAGCAAGGCTCTGGAACCTGAGGGCCAGGCAAACAACAGCCAGGGTCTCCATTCAGATTGGAGGAATCACCTAAGGCGAGCCAGCCTGGTCATCCTACCCCTGCACCACCATCCCCTCAGTCAAGGAAAAAAGAAAGGTAGCTGTATCAGTGCCTCGCTTCTGAGAGGAACACGAGGCCCAAATGCTGGCCAGACCCCTGCCAGCACACTGGGAACTCTTCTGCCTTCCTGAGTAAAGGAAGTTACTAGAAAAGTCTCTAGCCTGGTGTGGTCCTCTGGTTAATATCCACTTCTGGTTCGCCGGGTGGGCAGCAATGAATTCCCAGCAAGAAGCCTGAGGGCAATCGAGAGGGACCAAAGGGCCTGGGGGTACAAGTGGTTGTTCTCTATCCTGCCAGTTGTAGGGAAGCATGGGGGGTGGAAACAGGAAAATCCTAAAGGTGAATACCTGTCTCTGAGCCGGGTGTCACTGGCAAGATTTCGGTGTGTTTTGAGCACAGGTCTGTTTACTTGGCACTCGCTGCTGACAGAGTACACCTGCTCAAAGGGTGTTAAATCCCCCACCCTCTTTCTGGTGGGGAAACTGCTTCTCTGCTCTCTGCCTGCCACCTGTGGTGGCAGCACAACCCCACAAAGCACCCACATGAGGTGAGCTTCTCACCTACCACACAGCCATGCTGTGGGCCACCAAAATATGCTCACTCTTTTGTCTCCATAAGAGCAAAAATATAATAATCTAATGATCTAATAAAGCACACAAACTGTAAAGCCCAGAGAAGGCATTGAGAATGGCAGGACTCTTTATTTTCAGAACAACAGTGCAGCTCCCAGGTCTTCCCCTCACAAGCCAGCACACTAAAGCCTTCAGCCTCAGAGGTCACGACAATGCTTCTTCACTGCATTCAGTGCAGGTTACCCGATACCACAGCACGCCAGAATGTCAGCTGCAATGAAAATTGAGACCAGAAAACATCTGGGCAAACTCAAACCACGTAGGAGGGGTGGCAGACAGCAAAGAGTAGGCAGGACGGAGGAGGAGAAGGAGAAGGAAGAGAAGGAGAAGGAGGGGGGGGAGGAGGGGGGGGGGAGAGGAGAGGGGGGGGGAGAAGGAGGAGGAGGAGAAGGGGGGGGGGGGGGGGGGGGGAAGGAGGAGGAGAAGGAGGAGGAGAAGGAGAGGGAGGAGGAGGAGGGGGGGGAGGGGGGGAGGGAGGGGGAGGAGGAGAAGGAGGAGGAGAAGGAGAGGGAGGAGGAGGAGGGGGGGGAGGGGGGGAGGGAGGGGGAGGAGGAGAAGGAGGAGGAGAAGGAGAGGGAGGAGGAGGAGGGGGGGGAGGGGGGGAGGGAGGGGGAGGAGGAGAAGGAGGAGGAGAAGGAGAGGGAGGAGGAGGAGGGGGGGGAGGGGGGGAGGGAGGGGGAGGAGGAGAAGGAGGAGGAGAAGGAGAGGGAGGAGGAGGAGGGGGGGGAGGGGGGGAGGGAGGGGGAGGAGGAGAAGGAGGAGGAGAAGGAGAGGGAGGAGGAGGAGGGGGGGGAGGGGGGGAGGGAGGGGGAGGAGGAGAAGGAGGAGGAGAAGGAGAGGGAGGAGGAGGAGGAGAAGGAGAAGGAAAAGGAGAAGGAGAAGGCTCACAGTCTGTAGGTGTAACCTCCCATTACAAGCTCATTTCCCTCAGCAGACCTGCAGACCCTCCCTCAGTGACCCATGTGGAAAACAAAGGAATGTTTAATGATGGTAAATGAGAGTGGATTAGACTGGAGTGGTGATGATTTACACCAGCAGATAAACTGACCACTGAGTGTTGGGGTGCTGGAGGGCAATTTCACCACCCCTTCAGCCCCCTCACACCAAAAAAATAAGGTAATAAGAAGGCCCTGTTTCTGGGAAAAGTATGTCAATTTCAGTGCTGGGCACGTTTTTTGCTGTTCATAAAGCATCATGCAGGTCTGTGGTCGCAAGCAACTGCTGACAGACATCTGCTGAGTGGGATTCTTTTGATATGACTCAAGGAAGAGAGAAGTTTCTCTCCTCAGAAAATCAAATAAGCCAGGTGCCTGGGATGCACCAGGGATTATCTGACAAAAACAGGAAGACAGAAGACTGCCTCCAGGTTCTGTCACACAGAGAAGTGTTCAGGACTCAACAGAAGCATTGTCCTTCAGCTCCCACCTTCTCAAACGATCTCAAACCCAACACAAACAAGAAGTCCTCCAGCAGTTTCTCCAGGCCCTGTCTGAGCTCTCCTCCTCTTGGGAATTTCAGATGTAAGCACAAATGCCAGTACTGTGTGCCTTGTCATCCACACTTAGCTGTGGGGCTGCTACAGCACATAGTGGCCAAAGTCACTAGAAAGAAGTTGCTGACAGACCCTGAAAACAAAACTGACAACCCAGCAGCAGCACTCATGGAGAGGGGTAGCTCCACTGCTCTAAAAAAAGAGGGTGGGATTGTCATGTACTTTGAAATTCACTGTTAAGTGGCAAAATTACTCACCTTGAGCTGCCTGAAAATCTTTGGGAGGGTGATCAGAGATGACTGTGTCATGAGTACATCATGGAAAGAGCTGGAAATGAAGGGAGGAGAAACAGAAGTGTAAGGGAGATGCAGGAGGTAAATAAATGCATCATTAACTCAGTCAGTAGATACGAATGGAGCTGCTTTTCACTGCCACTGTCATCAAGGATATACTGTAGCAAGTCAGCATACTATTACCAGCTTGGTCACCATTTATCTCTCTCACATCTTCCAGGCTTCTGTAATTATCACCCCAAGGTGTTCTTGAGTATCACCTCTGTGTCCTTTGCCCCATCTGCTCTTTGCCAGACCCTCAGCATTCCAGAGTTTCTCAAGACACGTTTCAGTCACCACGAACCTAAGTAGAAGAGACCTCTGGACCATTCCTTGAAATTTGGTTTGTCTGTTTGCTTGTTTAAAGCTGTGTTATAAAACATACTGAAGTGATCTTTTCTTTTTTTTTTTTAATTAAGCAATGCAAAAAAAAAAGGGAAACTGTGCTATCAGAATGACTCAATAAGTCTTGCTGTTATTCTCACACAACTGCTAATTATAAGGTCATAAAACAATTTTCCTCCTACTTAGCGTAAAATAGTCAAGTCTTACACATAACCAGGTACGTAAAGAGCAAGTAATGCTTTATCACTTACTTGGCAGCCCATCACCATCAGCATCTGTGGCATGTACCCAGAATACTCCTGAAAAAGGTTAGGAGAGGAACTCTTGCTAACATGCCAACACTGGCAGTATTTCCTAATATTATGGCTAGAGTCTCTAAAAAGTAAAAGGCAAAGCTTCTCTTCAGGACACTTAGGAATGTGGTCTATGGCACTAAACGTAACTTTTCTAAAAAGAAACCCAGAAGCCCAGCAGCTAACTTGTCACCATCATAGCCAGATCCTCTAGCCATCAGCGCAGCCTGCTTGCTTTTCCCCCTCAGGAGTGGCAGGGAAATTCCCTCATGCATTAGATGAGCCATTCTGGCAGACTAACCCCTAGGAAACCTGGAGTTTGGGCTGTCCCACTGTGTCTCTTCTATCTTCCGTGCTACTGTTCAACCAGAACGTGTCACCCTAGACAGGGACCTTCACCAGCACACCCAACCACATGCCAGGCTGGCACACACCTACTTCTCAAAGCCAAAGGACTTTTTGCATTCCCTACACAGGTCTCCCAGATGAGTGCACTGGTCACTACTCTGCTGAATAAAAGGATCTGAACCGCAGCAAAGCAACATCCCGCACCAGCTACTGTGCTGACTTCAAAAGGATGCCTTCTGTCTGCTCACTTCAAAGCAACCACAAGCATTTCTTCTTGGGTAGAGGGTTTTCAAAGTGCTTGAGTCCATCGCAGGCACTCCGGAGAGTAGGAGAGATTGCAACAACCTCCTGCATTTGCAAGCGTCCAAAGAGGTGCCTTTAGGGTGTTCCTCCTTCAGCATGCAACTTCCTTAAGGTCCATTCCTTGTTAGGTGTTGGAACCAAGAGGTCTGGCTGTAGGCCCTGAATCAGAGCAGTCAGACACACAGAAGCTCATAATTTTGCCACCAAATTTAAAGCAGCCCTTGAGTTCTCTCTTGGTTTCCGCCCTGGTGCAAATCCCTGCTCAGATCCTGCTTCATCTGGTGATCAGGTGCAGAGTGCAGGGTGCTGACAGGAAACAGTCACTTCTCTCTTTGGCTTTAATTGTGTTGGCACCCTCAGCTGTGCTCACCCCTCCCTTCTTCTGCCAGCTTCATGCACAGATCTCTGCATCTGAGCTCCGCAGATGTGAACTCCAGATGCACAGCCATCCCACTGGCAAAATGCAGTTCAGCCCCACAAATAACCCCGCCCTTCTTGATCACTACTGCAGTGTCAATTAGAGCAAATTTTCTGTGGGGGTAGTTTCTGTCATGCAGACGTTTTGTGCATGTGTATCTACACAAAGGCTTCCCTCAGGGAAACCTCCACGAGATTTTTCAGGAAATGGAGCCTGCATCTGCTCTAAAAACCAGGAGGAAGTGTAGAGGCAATGAGTGAGGGAGCTCCTTTCCCTACAGCAGGACTAAGGCATGAACACTAGTCCGTTTATTTGGCACAAGTCAGAGAGGATCTGCAAAGCTTTAATAGCCCAAGCTCTGGAGCCTTAATAACAGACCTCCGTAAAGAACTGGAGTCCAAACCCTCAAAGGTATTCAGGTGCCTGAGTTCCTTTGGTTTCAGCACCATTGATCATCTGGGCCTGACCTACAAAACTTCAAGTGCAAGAGCAAAGCCACACTTATGACTGTTTTCTCCACTGAATTCTTAAAGTCTCCAAGAACCAGCTTGCATAGAAGCATGGCAGTACATGGTCTTTAAGAACCCTACAAGAAACTACAAGGGGAGGCTACTTGAGAAGCATCATTTTCTTTCTGTATAGCAGAAACACAAGCTTTTCTCATTGCTGCCTATGCTACTGTCTAAATGAATCCCACATAGACAGCTAGTTGGATCCTATGAAACAAGAAGGCTACACTTGGCACCTGCTGTGTTACAGATTGTGCCTGTGAAATTGAATTTACAAGGACAAGACCAGAGAGAATGGCAAAAAACAAGGAGCTGTTGAGAATGATGTATTTGTCTGAACTATATTAATAATTTGTCATTAAGGATAAGTGAAGACTGCCATGCACATAGCAGTGAAGATCTCCTTCGTTCAGTCTTCAGTGTGGGACCTTAGCTATTTACAAAATCAGCTTTTTGGGAGAATGACTTCATCCTACATTGCCAATGCATAAGAAACGAAACCCAGCTGACTTGCAAGTACTACTGTTGTGTGTACTTTTATTAGACAATGCCACTGAAAAGGTTGCACTGTGGGTGACAGGTGGCATTAGCCATGTAACTTCCCGCTGCAGAACTGAAACCCAGCCACATTGCTAATTCACAGATTTTAAAACACCACATCCCTAAACAAAGGAAGTATGAAGACTGCCGGACAGCTGCCTGATGTTTGGGCTTGTCTGGGGAGAGCACAGGAGAAATCTCAGAAGGCCAAAGCTGTTCACTTGGTTATCTGTTAGAATGGGAAAAACTCTGCGCAACCCAGCAAGAACACCCCTCCAGGATATGCAGAGAATGTGGGCATGTGTGTAATATACAGGGACAAAAATAATGGTGTTTGTGTGAGAAATTTCTTCCCATCTTGCTCATGCAAGCCAGCCAAAGGTCCCTGACACAGTCAGAAAGAAGATTTCAAAAACAGCAGGACTAAAATATAGGATCATACAATCATAAAATATCCTGAGCTGGAAGAGACCCACAAGGGCCATCGAGTCCAATTCCTGCCCCTGCACAGGACAGCCCCAGAGTCACACTGTGTTCCTGAGAGCATTGTCCAAATGCTTCTTCAACTCTGGCAGGTTTGGTGCTGTGACCACTGCCCTGGGGAGCTTGTATCAGTGTCCAAACACCCTCTGGTGAAGAGGAAGACCCTTCTCCTAACATCCAATCTAAACCTCCCCTGACACAACCTCATGCCATTCCCTGGGCATGACCCTGGTCACCACAGAGCAGAGAACAGTGCCTGCCCCTCCTCTTCCCCTCACCAGGAAGCTGCAGAACTGCAGTGAGGTCTCCCCTCAGCCTCCTCTTCTCCAGCTGAACACACCAAGTGCCCTCAGCTGCTCCTCAAGCAGCTTCCCCTCAAGGTCCTTCACCATCCCCATGGCCCTCCTTTGCACGCTGTCTAACAGTTTGTCTTTTTTTACATTATGATATAAAGACCCCAGAACTACACACAGTATTCCAGGTGAGGCCGCCCCAGCCCAGAGCAGAGCAGGACAATCCCTCCCTGGCCTGGCCGGCCATGCTGGGTCTGGTGGCCCCAGGACAGGGATGTCCCTCCTGGCTGCCAGGGCACTGCTGGGTTATGTCCAACTGGCCATCAAACAGGACCCCCAGGTCCCTTCCCGTGGCACCACTCTCCAACACCTCATTCCTCGGTCTGTCCATATATCCATGGTTACCCCATGCCGGGGCAGAATCTGGGACTTTCCCTTGTTAAACTTCATATGGTTGGTGATCGCCAGCCCTCTCGTTTGTCAAGGTCTCTCTGCAGGGCCTCTCTGCTTTTGAGAGATTCAACAGCTCCTCTCAACTTCTTATCATTGGCAACCTTGCCTAGTATCCCTTCCAGTCCTGCATCCAGGTAATTTTTGAGGATGTTGAGGAGCACAGCGCCAAGAATGGAGCCCTGCGGAACCCCACCAGCAACAGGTCTCCAGTCTGACGTCACCCCAGTCACCATAACCCTTTGTGCCTGACCTGTGAGCCATTGCTCACCCATCACATGATGTGTTTATCCAGCTGTGGGATGGACATTTTGTCCAGAAGGATCCTGGAAGAGACAGTTTGGAAAGCTTTGCTAAAGTCCAGAAAGTTTATATCAGCTGGCTTCCCTTGATGAACCAGGTGGGTTATCTCGCTGTAAAAGGAAATCAGATTTGGAAAGCAAGATTTTCTCCTCACGAACCTGTGCTGGCTGNACTTTCTCCTCACGAACCTGTGCTTGCTGTGACCAGTGTGTCCTCCAGGTGTTTTTCAATACCTCCCAGAATAATCTTCTCCATAATTTTACTAGTCACTGAAGTGAGACTGACAGGCCTGTTGTTTGCAGGGTCATCCTTCTTGCCCTTCTTGAAAACTGGGACATTCACCAGCTTCCACTCAACTGGGACTTCTCCAGATTCCCAAGACCACTCAAAAATTATCAAGAGAGGCTTTGCCATGACATCAAGAGTTCGATGAGCATTTTTTTATGAATTCCATCAGGCTCCACAGACTTACAGGGATCCAGCTGGAGCAGCAGACCCTACACAAGTTCAGGGACAACTAGGAGTTAATCATTCTCATATCCATGGTGCTCCAGCTCAGGGCACTGGGACCCCTTAGCCTCTCATCTGTGTTGAAACCAGAAGAGAAGAAAGCATCAAACAGCTCTGCCTTGTCCATGTCCCTGTTTCTGAGGTCACCATCCTATTTTATTTCTGAACCACATTTTGCTATTAAACATACTTTAACATATTAAACGTCTTTTTATTGTCCCTCACAGTTCTCGCCATCTCCAGTTAGGCTTTGGCTGCACAAATTTTCTCCCTTACAGTGGCGAGCAGCATCTCTGTATTCCTCCTGTGTCACCCAACCTTGCTTGCAGCGGGGAAATGCCTCCTTTTTCGGTTGAAGCTCCCAAAGAGGATCCTTGCTTAGTCAAGCTGACCCTCTGCTTCATCTCTTTGACTTATGGCATTCTGGAACTGTCTACTTCTGTGCTCCTGGGAGGTGGTGCTTAAAAAGTGGCCAGCACAGATGGACCCCAGTACCTTCAAAAGCGTCTTCCCAGAGGACCTTACTCAGTAGTTCCCTGAGCAGCCTGATGTCTGCTCTTCTCATGTCCAGGGCTGAAGTTTTGCTGGCACTTTTCTTCCTCTCAACAAAGATTTTAACCTGTATTTGACATGTAGCACCTTGTAATGCTTCATGGAGCACCGACCAGCTTGATGGAGAAGCACCAGTGTTTGGAGGCACGAGGTAACACTGGAAGCACCTCAGTGTAAGGAAATCAAATCTAATCTTAAAGGTAAAGAAAACAAGATAAAATCATTAGAATGCAAAGAACAAGTGGGCAACCAAAATTCAGATTTGGCTACATGAGCCTCAAACAACTCGGGAAGCCACAGGACTGTTGCAGATGGGTTTTTCACACCTGAAGCGCTATGGCCTGAGGGAAAAGTGGCTGGGAAGTGCCTCAGTGGGAAATGACCTGGGGGTGCTGGTCAACAGCGGCTGAACACGAACACAGGTGTGCCCAGGTGGCCAAGAAACCCAATGGCACCTAGGCTGTCCCAGCCATGGTGTGGCAGCAGGAAAAGGGCAGTGACCATCCCTGTGCTGGCACTGCTGAGGCCAAACCTTGAGTCCTATATCCAGTTCTGGGTTACTCACTTCAGGAAAGATATTGAGGTGCTGGAGTGGGTCCGATGGAGCTGGGGAAGGGTGGGGAGCAGAAGTCTGATAAGGAGCAGCTGTTGGAGCTGGGGAGGCTCAGGTACCTTCTCACTCTTCACAATTCCCAGAGAGGAGGGTGCAGCCAGGTGGGGGTCAGGCTCTGCTCCCAGGGAACAAGAGACAGGACAAGAGGATAAAGCCTCAAGTTGCACCAGGGGAGGTTTAGGTTGGACATTAGGAAGAATTCTTCACAGAAAGGGTGACTGGACATTGGGCTGCCCAGGGAGGTGGTGGAGTCACTGTCCCTGGAGGTGTTTAAGGAAAGACTGGACACGGCAATCAGTGACAAGGTCTGGGTGACAACGTGAGGATCAGTCACAGGTCGCATTCGGTGATCTCAGAACTGTTTTACAACCCGGCTGACCCTGTGATTCCGCGGTGACTTCGGTTCTCCGGGCGGCTGCGCCGCTCCCCGCGCCTGGCGGGGCC
>VWPU01006733.1:0-93496 GCA_013398955.1 Callaeas wilsoni
GGGCGGGCGCTGCCGCCCCGCCGAGGAGGGACCCGCGGCCGCCATGGAGGTGAGGGCGGGGGCTGCGGCCGCGGCGCTGCCCGGCTCGGCCAGCTGAAGGGAGGCGAGGGAGGGGAGCCCCCAGGGCGTCTGGCGGGCAGAGCGCTCGGCTGCCGGGAGCTGAGGCAGCCTCGGCTGCTGGGGCACGGCTGGAAGGTGCCTCAGCCCTCCGGGCGGCAGCTCTGGGTCTGGGGGCCCTCCCCAAGGAATGCGGGAGTTTCCTCGTGTCTGGAGCTGGAAATTTGTTCCCCGAAGGTTTAAAGTGCTGTGTTTCATACGTAGTGCGTTTTCCAATAAAGAGTGGTAAGTCTCTACACTCGTACGGCAGCTGCTTTCTGTTGAGAACGTTGCTGGAGTGGGAAAAGAGCAGGCAAAGGCGAATGAACCAGTTCCTAGGTATGATCACGAGAAGTCTTTTAGTTCTTGTGTTTTCCATCTGGCATAAATTGGGGAGAGCTGTGAACTCCGAGGAGCCATGAAAATCTGCCAAAAGTGTACTTCGTGGCGTTAGTTTGAGCAGGGTGACCTTCTGGGGTAAGAGAAGCAGCGGGACAGCCCTGGCATCAGCAGGACTTGTGATAGCCAAAACTCAGCCCATTCCCTGACACCACTGGCACTTGACTGTGAAGTGTCGGATTTGTTTAGGAATAAGCCATTCTCTCTTTTTCTTTTTTTTTTTTTCTATTTAGAAGCTGACCACTTCTAAAAGCCTCTTTATCATACAATGTTATGACTCAGAATTGGCTTGGGAAGATTGGTGTATATTCTGATAACTTCAAAGAACTATTGTTTGGCTTTTTTTTTTTTTTTAACTAAACAGAGCTCCTCTGCATGCCTCCCAAGTGCTGGATGGAAGCAAGGCAAAACACTCCTGCATAGCTGAACCTCTTTCACTTCAATTCTAAAGGTGTTTGGTATTGGCAGCCTTCCAGGTAAAGTGGGGTGCCGTGTACCTTTGAACTCTTTTTGGTTCTTTAAAGGTCTTTTTCAACCAAAAGGCTTCTATGACATTATTTCACGGTATGAATGCTATACCAGTACTCCGTAATGCTTTCAGAACCAGTATTTACTGCTATGAGGAATTTCCTCTCTCCTTCTAGTATCTTCCTGGTAAGAAATGTTAAAACACTGGTACAAATCTTTTGTGACATCAAATGTGACAATGCAGTGGAGTTTAATGACTTGATTTTAGAGTTGAAAGCACAGAGAGGGGAAAATAAAGAAAAAATCAATCTTGCCTCAGAGTTTAAAAAAACATTGATTTAGGTTAGCTTCTCCAAAGAAGCCTGCTTGCTGATACAGGTGTATGTTGTGTAGCTTTTTTTTCCAGTGACAAATGTAATTATCTAATTGATCATTTGTGGAATGTGGACCAAGAGCAGGAAACGTTTATCTTGTATCTGTATGAAATGAAAAGTTGTCTTCTCTAAGAAGTTTTTCTCTTTGGTTTACACTAGCAAGGGAGCTGAGGGGAATTAGAGGAGCTAATTGGTGATGCAGAGACAGTCTTTGGAGAGTTGTTGATGCCATCAGATGTAGAAGGGAGTAAACAGCTTGCTGTTTAGTAAGTGGCTCTCAGAACCTACTTACATTGTATATCTCCTTAATTTAAAAGTGCTCTAGGGGTTGGAGAAGCTTTAAGTAGTTGAGTCAAAGCACTATTGCGAGGAGTTTTCTCATTTAGAGTGAGAATGTGATTAGAATTTTAGAAGGTGTGTGATGGAGTTTAAAATAACTTTGCTGCTACATTCCTACTGCCCCGTGATGGTAAGTCTTAAATACGAACTGTCTGCAGTGATCAGTAGCGTGAAATGCCCTGTTTGACTGTTCTGCTGCATGTGGAAGGAGAGAGGATGTTCTTCAGTGCGATAACCGGTGCGTGTGCCGTGTTGTTCCTGACAGGGCTCACCATTCACGATTATTTGTTAGCCCTGTGAGGTATACCCTCCCACGGGAGAATTATATCCTCCCAGATGTGTGGCTGCTTTGGAGACACGTTGTCCTTGAACAAGAAATTAAAACGATTGCAGTGTGGTTTTAAGCCACAGTCAGTCTAATTTGTTCTCCTTACTTGTTAACTCTTAGCTGGGTCAGGACACTTCTATTGTTTGCCTTTGTCTTTCCAGTGGGGATGATAACAGTTCTTTTGCTGTCATTATGAATGATAACTAATGCTTTTAAAGAAATGCATGTGTGCCTGGAGAAACACAGGCTGATTTCAGGAGATGTCTGCAGCATGCGTGTCAAAATACGCTGTTTCTCCAACACGAGAGGGAAAGGAATGCTGTGTGCTCTCCTCTCCATTAAGGTTCTCCCTGCTTCCTCAGCAGTAATCCTGGGGAAGTAAGAAACTGGGGTGGGAGGAATCTATTTGAAATAACTTGATGTGCTGTCCTGAAAAGAGAGATTCACCCATTGCTGGAGGGTTTGACTCAACCTCAGAAAACCCCCACTTAGTTTGCAAGGGAAGTGTTAGCTGAGAGTACTGAAAAGTTACTCTGCAAATTGCTCAAGGAGGAGATAATGTGACACTGATCTTCTGAAAGTGTGACAGAGGGAACTGCAGAGGGAAGCATGGAGGTAAAGAGAACGGTTGCTGTAACCTTTTCCCTGGCATGAAGGGTTTCAGATGTGTAGTGCCAGCTATGACACTCTGAGAGTTGTTACAGTAATGCTGTGGTGAGACTGGATCAATAATTTTTGTCAGACTTGCTCTTTCATAGACTTGGATTGCTTGAGCTTCCTGTGAACTTTTGGGTGTTCATTTGAAAATGTTAATACTCTTGTATATTATTGAGAAGATGTTGGGATGTTTTTAAGTTAGTCTGCCTTCATGGATAACTCAGATTAAATGTAACTAGAAGTTTTATTGTAGGTGGAATGAGAAGGTAACTCTGACAGCTAAGAATGAGTTGTGGCAAACAAGTGCAGAGATCAAGTAAGAGTATTCACTTCTTACAATTTGAAATTGATATACTTCATACAGAATGAGTATAACATAATCTCTCTATTTGACACAGCACTGTCATACACCATTGCACATTCTTCCTCTTCAAATTGTGTCTTTCTTGATGTGTAACATTACAAACACAATTAATCACTATGTAGATGCTTTATAAAGGTAGCTTGGGTTGTTCTGAGCTTCCTGCAACTAGATGGTTTTGTAGAATCAGCATCTGCTGAGTGTGTCCAGCTTCATTATGAGCCACATCTACAGGAATCAGTGTTGGTGGAGAAGGGAGAGTCCAGGAACAACGTGAGACACTGAGCTGGGAGGAAAACTGGACTGAAGTCTGTTTACATTTTGTTCCAGTGAAATTGTAGGGGTGTGGTTTTGCTGTGTGTTTATGTGAAGCCCAGAACAACAGGTCCCTGCAATGTCTTTAGGCTCTGGGCACTACCTGAATGTATGGGAAAACATTTTCATGATTTCTGAGTGGTAAAGCGATGGTGTTTCTTTTCAGCTCCAGAATAGCTTGGCTCGAGCAAGACCCAGTTTTGAAGGAGGTAGTACCTGGACTCTGCTTTCTTCCACTGAGTTCAAACGCACAAACAAGGTATTTTCTTCTTAATAGAAAAAGGCATCTCTACTGTGTTCTCCAAGTGCTTCCTGTTACACACGTGCACTTGTTTTCCAAATATACTCTTCCTTCCTTTGGGAAGCAGATTAGAATGAGGGGGGAGTTAGGTCTGGGTAGTGGATTTTGGCATGTTCATATATGGAGTGTTAGGAAGCAAGATGAAAGATGACTTCAGGTCTGAATGAAGTGAAACTTGTGGTAATTGTTGCCTTTCTTCTTCTCTTGGCTTTGTTTGCAAGTTTTCTTTACAGCAAAAGAGAAAGGCTGTAACTACCTTCCCACACAGGCTCTGAATAATGTGTGTGTTAAATACCTCCTCAACGCTGAGTTATGATGATGGTAATAAAATTCAGGGCCTTCGACAAAACCGCAGCTAAGACAGAAACTTGCTCTCATTTTACTTACAGTGTGGGTTTTACTGATTACATTACTCTGTGAGTAATAATCCTAACCTGGCTGGAGAAGGACAGATGAGAATTTGAAGACATTCATCTTGGACCTGATGTGTCCATGTGCCGTTTTCCTCCAGAGCAGTCCATCCACTCCCGGAGCTCTCTGTCTGGCAGGGTGAGCTGCCTCAGAGCCCACAGTGTCCTTGTCAACAGAAGCACTCCTGTAGCATGCAGAACACCTCAGCATTGCTTGGATGGTCCTTCAGTGTCACCAGAAACTCTTTCAGTTGTACAGTTGCAGAAAAAAAGCATTTATTGGAAAGCTTGAAAAATCTCTAAAGTGTTTGGCTGGACTAAATGCATTTTCTTGTAGTACCAGCTGTTACTTAAGTACTGGTTCATTATAACAAAGTGAGTAATGAGAGTGAAGCTGTGATATCTTTAAAGGATAAGCTGTGATGACAGAAGTGAGCTACATAGTGATGTGAAATGGACCAGAGCAGTAGTAAAAATCTAATGCAGCAAACATTTCATCCTTTAGTCCGATGGCAGATTTAGTCAAGATTATAGGTTAAAAATGTCAACTTTTCAGCAATTTGGTTTCTGTGTACATGACTAGTGAACTTCCTGTTTTCAGGGAAGCAATTCTCTGTAATTTAGGAATTGAGTCAGACTAAAGGGAATTGAAATAATGTAGTGAGTTATTAAATAGCTGACTGTAAATATCCGAGCCAGCTGGTACAGTGCAGGAGCTGGTTGTGAAGAAATATGTTAGCTGTAGTAAGATACAGGATTCACATTCTAGGTTTTTTTGCTGATTTTTAGTCTGTTACAAGCTCTGAAACTGTGATATTTGAAGTAGAATAGAAGCTGTCTAGCTATGACTTGTAGAAGATCAGGTCATTAAAGTTGTTTGATGCCTTGTGGAAATCAAGCACCACCTTCAAGCAAAGCAGCCCTCTCTCTGAGCAGCTTCATGTGTGTCATTTCAGTCCCAGTTTTGAATAATTCCTGATTCAGGTTGAATTGAAAAAGAGGAGAGCTGGAATTAGCTGTCAAAGGTTCACCTCCTCTTTATGTTAAAATTTGAAGCTGTATGTATGCCAGTTTGAGTTAAAAAGAAGCTGTTTCTTCAGAAGTTGGTAAAATGTGCTTTCTGTTACTGTATTTAAGGTCCATATATCCACATATAACATCCATCATGATGATTTCTGAACACATTCTGCCTAAGGTTTGAAAATGAGGATTTACTGTTGTTTTGAGGCTTTGAGTGATACATATTTGTTTCACTAAATTGTTAAGCAGAAGGGACTTTCAAAATAACACTTGTCCTAAATTTTCAGACATGTAGGTTCTAAGTGACACTTAGAGTAGCTATTACCGACAGATAAGAACAAGAAATATGTAATGGAGCAAAGAAAAAGTATTTCATGTATTGGTAGATTGTTGTGGAATGTTTTCTGCCTTGGAGCTTCTCCCATGTTTTCAATGCTTTCGAAATGGTGAAAGGCAGAAAAACTGCTCTTCACAATCTCTGTTAAAAGAGAATTGACAGAAGTTTTTGGGACTTGCTCTTTCATTACCAGTGTTCTCATAATTACGCTATTTCTACTGATTTCGTTTTTCTGCAGTATAAGATTGCTAAAAGTGAATTTACTCAGAATTCCTCCTGGCTGTAAAATGTCTTAGCTGTACTTTGCTACTACCTTGAAGACTTTGAGCTGGGATTTTAAGCTGTTAAGGCAAACTTGTCTGGATGTGACTGGTGTGGAGTGCTCCTGCCTAGAACCTCAGTGTGGAATCATTTAACCCTTTTGGAGATAGGTTAGCTGTACAAATATGGCAGTGTTTTTACCTGGGCTTTCAGTAACAGTATGCAGGAGGTTTTATTCTGCCATATTATCTTGCATGAGCAAATTGTTATCTCTGACTAAGCTCTTTTAGTATCTGCAGCTAGTAATGTAGGAAAAAAATCTAAATACCATAAACACTTCTTGCTTTGGAGCATAAATTACCCACTGATCTGTAGTTTAGAAAGGTACATTATGATTCTGTGAGAAATGGTTTTCTTTATTTCCTTTTGGCAGCGTAAACTGACCTAGATTACTCCTGTGGTACCTTAACTCCTGTGGTTGCTTTGTTTCACTGAGTGGTTTGAAACTTCCCCACACCTTCCTGCTGTTTTGGAGGCTCATTTTCTTGAGCTGATTTGAAAAAAATCTATTTGTAGAGCAGCTCAGAGAAGAGTGCCCTTGTGAGGGCTGCAAGTGCTGTCTGGTATCAGGGCACGTGTTCTGTTGTGGGTTGTTTCTGTGCTTTGGTTTACTGTGCTGTGAGATAAGGATTCAGTAGAGATGCAGAATTGTTTCCTCCTGTTTTTACATTTATTTGTCAAACCCCCCCAGAACTATTAATTGGCACCCGAATTGCCTTTTTAGGTTTCCTTTGATATTTGGAAAAGAGGTGGCAGCCTGTGATGAAGAAAAGCAGAGAAACTTGTGGATAGATAAGAACATAAACACAAAAGAGCACGTGCATTGTCTCCTAAAGTAACTGATTGTTAAAGTCACCTCTATGTTCTGCCACACAGAGATGGTCAGCAGCCAGCCTGTCCCCATAGCAGACAGTGGGAAAAGGAAAAAGAAGAAAAGAACCAGAGCCACAGATCAGGTCCCTGGGAAGTTTGAAGGTTGGTGGCAATTCACAAGCTTTTAATTGTAATGGTCTGGTTGGTGGTAATTTACAAGCTTTTAATTGTAATGGTCTGGTTTGCCTCTGCTGTTTTTCTGTTTTCTTAGCTGAATATTGCTTTTTTGGTAGGAACAGTGCTAATGTAAAAATGTTTTGATTGAATAGATGTGAGCATAAATACTGTGAAGCTTTGTAAGTAAAATAGAGTTCAGTGAGAAAACTGAGCAGTATAAAACTTCTTAGTGGGCAATTAGCAATGGAAGGTACATTGCACATAAAGGTGGTAGCAGCCTTCTAGGTTTAAATGTTCAAGTTTGTTATGCTTAAAACACCATCTCTGCAAGTAGATTATGTATGGTAGGCATTTTCTGAGTAAAGAGTTAATTGTTTTCCACCTGAAAAAATTATTTCTGAGTTTCACATGAAGACAGGGAAGATGACTGAGGTCTTAGATATTGTTGAGATATAAAACATTTCTAGTGTGAACTAATGTGCAATTTTGGTGCTGTAATGAAGTTTAATTTTTCTGGAACTTGAAAGAGGGAGGTGAAAATTGAAGCGTAGTTAAGACTGGCACGTCTGCTTTAATACTACATAAATCTGAGGGATGCTTATCAGATAAAGAGCTTGTCTTCATGTTGCTCACTAAAATAACTTTCACTTTCCAAATTCACTTTGATGGATGTGTCCTTTTTTCTGGATTTCTTTGGCAGACTTGTACAAGCTGACTGCTGAGCTGCTTGGTGAGGGAGCATATGCTAAAGTTCAGGGTGCTGTCAGTCTCCAAACTGGGAAAGAATATGCAGTGAAAGTAAGTAGAGAGTAAAAGCAGCATTACTTTTGTCTGTGATGTGTCTTCTCCCTCCGAGTATCTCGGGGAAAACCTGCAGCAGAGTGGGTAACAGCAAATCCTTCTAGGAAATTTTCGATGCTTGAAATGAGCCTGTTTTGTAACTGTTGAGAAAACCTGTCATCTGAAGTGTTGTGCCTCCAGAGTGAGCTGGTGTATCAGCTGCAGGTAGAAGTCACAAACAGTAAATCACTGTGATGGTTAGATCTCAGGGCAATCTTTCCTCTCCTGCCCTGGTTTGGTTGTAGTCCTACCTTTGTCTCTTCTTACAAAAGAAGAGGCTGAGTCGTTATACAGCATGACCTACCAAATAGTGCAAGCTTTTGGGTGCTGCTCCGAGTTCAGAGAGCATCAGGTACTGCCAATGTTCACGTAAAGCTGTCTCTGTTTTTTGATAGAGGCCAGTCTTCTGTAATATCATTGAAAAGTGTCAGGGCTCATTTACAGATTTGTTGTTATCCTGAGTCCCCCATTTAATTATAGACACAAATAATAGCAATAGGGAAGCTTTATGTTTGATTCTATTCAAAAAAAGGCACAAAATTTTAAGCCCCTTTAAAAATGCAGTTCTGTAGATGCTGGAATTTTGTCTGTACTTTGTGAAATTGTTGAAGGTTGAAATAAACAAAGCTCTGCATTAGGAATTTGATGTGATCAGATACCGAGTCCTGTGTAGTACTGGTAAATGGTTGCCTGTTCTGCACCAGAGAACTCAAGCTGCAGAAATAAGAAACCAGTCCTGGATACAGATGGTGGTGATCTTTTGGTAATGTCATGAGCTTTCAGTTTCTGCAGCAATCATTCAGGCTCAGCCTCTGTGGATAGCCCTTGTTCTTGTCCTCCTTCAGCCTGAGGACAGTGTGAAGGAAGGTGACTTCTGGTGGCTCTGAGATTGAATGTATGTTTTCTTTAGCTTCTGTTGTGGGGTCTCCTTAAAGTTTACGGTATGAACTTAACTCTCATTTTGTGGTGAATTTGGTACTTTTTGCTTAAATGCCTATAATGACAAATCTCTTCTTTTTGACTGCTCAGTGTCTGATGTGATTCAAATCTATTTTTAGTAGAACTCAAGAGGATATCCTGTTCTGCACATTGCAAAGTTAAAATGATGCAAGAAGAAGCTCGTGGTAGCTGGTCACTGGCTGTGTAACGTGTGGATTTAGTTCCTTTCTTCTCTTCCTGCCCTAATTTCTCTTGTCCTCTGAATGCCTTCCAGAGCTCTGCTGACACTGCTGTGCTCTGTAAACAAATGCCAGATGAGAAATTAAACAAACAAACAAAGGTGGAGTGTTTTTCTCTGGTGGGCATGCCCTAGATTCAAACCTTGGAACAGTTACCTAATTCCAGAGATACATGCATAGTTCCTGCAGTAATTTTTCAAATATGAGTTCTTAACTCTTTTTCACAGATCATTGAAAAAAATGCTGGGCACAGTCGGAGTCGGGTTTTTCGTGAAATAGAAACTCTGTACCAGTGTCAGGGTAACAAGTAAGTATAGTCTTGTCTTTGTTTATTTTAAGTGCCTTGGTTATTTGTGTTCAAGTTTTTGTGTGACAAGGTTAGAAACTTTGCAATAGTCTCCTTAAAACTAGCTGAAATTTATACTTGACCTATTCAGAGTAAGAATTTCCTTTTCTGTACATTTGAAATTTAGGAGAACTATTTACAGATTAATAGTTACAGAACTCAATTAGCAGCCAGATCAGTGTAGCTGGATTGTAGCTTGTGCTTCAATGATGCATGGCTTTTGTCCAGATGAGAAGTTAACATTTTGACACTCTCCCCTGTGATTTCACCATCAGCAAAAGCTGACATGGTACCAGCTGCCGTGGAAAGGAAATCTGACCATTCCTTTCCTTGGTGTGTGGTTTGTCCTCCTCCTTGTGTCAGCCTTCCTGCTTTTGCACTGGAACTGTTAGATCAGCAAAAAGCTGATGTAGTTCTCATTTGGATGTGTGCTGACTTCGTGTAGCCACAGGATGAAGCAACTGTAAAGCTGCTGCTCATGTCTGAAGAGGAAGGAAAGCTGTGCAGGCACTTGCAGCATGCTCTGGGAGCTCTGTGATGGGTTTGAGCCAGTTCTGAAGCTACTTTTAGATGTTTCTGTTAATCTAGAGTGTATATACAACAGATGGTGTGTATATATTACAATTGTGCAGCTTATTTTGAATTTTTCAAACAAATACTTAATATAGCATACAGAAATAATTTTAAAACCAACTTGCTTACCAAACTCATGGGCTTATGTTGTGCTGTAGAAGAGCAGATCATATCTTTCTTTTTTGTGAGATTAAGAGTAAATGGTCATTCAGTACACAGCTGATGAAAAACTCAAGCTCACATGACCACATGCAGAATTTCAGGGGTTGGGTGTACCAGTAAGTGTAAAAAACTCTGACTTGCATGTTTGACATTCTCAAAGCAACCTGGGGTGTTTGTGCTGCAAAGAATTAGCATGAGCTAAACAGGAGTTAGTCTAAAAATGGCAACTAAGGAGCTGGACTTAATACCTTTTTGATAGATGTCTGTCTCCTTTGAGCCCTGTGTGTTTTGCTTTGTGATTACCAGAGAGAAAGAATGCCAATTTAATTTTTTTTTTTTTATTTCTGCCTTCAGCACAAATGCAATGTTTTAAATTATTAAATACAACCTACTACCAGTTATCTTCCTGTCAATTGAGCAGTAGCAGAGCTCTCACAGTGCTGTTTGAATGTGATGTTCGGCCCGTTTCCCGTGCTTAAACTTCAGTGTGAGTTGGAAATGTGGTTTTAATGCCACAGGCAACTAAAGCAGCTAGTTTGATTAGAACTTGTATTTTTGTTTACTTCTGGCTGTTCCTAGTTATCCATGCTGAAACCCTTCATTGCTGTGTGCACACTACATGCTTGTTTCTTTTATTTCCCTTCTTCTTTTGTTTCTGTTTTTAAAGGAACATTTTGGAGCTAATAGAATTTTTTGAAGATGACACAAGATACTACCTGGTCTTTGAGAAGCTGCGAGGAGGTACTGTGCAGAAACTGTGCCTTTGCTCATTAAATCATTTTGGCTCCTGTTTGCCTCTGTTTTAAAGTAGTAATTGAAGAAGGTGCTTTAGATGCTTGAAAATTTCAAGACAAAAAGTAGAGGTTGAAGTATGGTTATTCTTGAGTATTGATGGGTATGGTCATGCATTTGCAATCCCTTTCTATAGCTGAGTGATGGAAATGTCAGCTCTATTAAAGGAAGGTTTGAAATACAGTCGGTAGGTCACAGTACCTTAGGCAAGGGGAGACACACAGGATGTCAGGTGCTGTGCATGATCCCAGTGCAGCACCTGTATACTCTGGCAGAGTTTTCCCTTGATGTAGGATTGACTTCATTTCCTGAAACTCGTGGAACTCAGTTGTGAAAATCATCTTGGCTATGCCTGGGGTTGCTGAAATTGAGAACCAGTTGTGCTTGTGGGTGTTTGAGAGCCCGTCAGGTGAGCCTGAGTGGTCACTGGGCTCCAGCACTTCCTCTCACCTGGGGAATAAGAAAGCTGCAGCAAGCACTTTATGGGCTTTCTCACACTTGTCTGCATGGAGTATAATTACAATACCCACTAATTGCATGGCTGTGTAAAACCATGAGTTAATGCTGCCAACCCTTCAAAGGAAAACTGAGCTTCTGGAGTATCCTGCTGCCCAGAGAACAATCATGTATTGTCTCTGGCCAGGAAGGTTTCCAGGAGCAAACTGTCTGTGCAAGAAAATACAAATTTTTTTTGTGTAGATGCAGAACTAGTTTTGAAAGAGATAGATGTGTATTTTTCTTGAGTAAAAGCTTTTGTTTAACTTTTTTTCAAAATTGCTGCATCTTTTTATTGTGTTTTCCCATAACACTTTGTCTTAATGCATAGACTCCTCTGACAAATTAGCTGTAATAGGGCTTGATTGAGATGAATCTTCATTTGTCTTTTTTCTCATCTCCACATTCTTCCATTAGTTAACCCTCTTCTTTATGAGCTTTGGGTTGTCAGTGAGGTTGTTAGTGTACTTGCATGGCTGCTGAGAGGATCGTAATGCTACTCCTTCCCTCTTAGCTACTGTTTTTACAGGCTCAGCTAGGGCTGAGACTAGTTTTCTCCTAAAAAAAATCAGTATTTGAAGTGTTAGGTATGTGGTTTGAAGACAAAGAGCAGAAATTAGGGGTCAGATCTGATGCACTGCAGATTCTGATGTGAGTGGCATGGCTGGCAAGAATGAGAACAATCATCTTCAATGCAAGCTGTACTTTAGTAACTCCAGTCTCAGAGTGTGCTTTTACAGTGTTGGAGCGTAATTTGGGCTTCCCATTTTCAACTTTGCCTTCCAGTAGCTGTGGTAACTGAAGGAGCTCTGCTCCTGTTTTGTGTGTTCAGTTCACTGTGATGTGCAGAGTCCCTTTAGTATCCTCGTCTGACAGCATTTTATAATTGCATGAGTTAAAATCGAGCTGATTATATTGAACTTGCATGATTTACGAGTCTTTTCCTCTTTTTTTTTTTTCCCCCCTCTGAAATGCATTTTGAGAGGTGCTGAATGGTACTCTCTCTCAGATGAATACTGGAGAGGTAGGAACAACTGTGGCAGGAGTGCCCTGCTATTCTTCCTTCATGAGAATTCGCTACATGGGCTGAATATAAAGTCAATAAAGTATGTTTTTATTGATATTGATATAATTCTTATCTGAGAGAGTTTGAACATCAGCTCTATTCAGAAAGGTACTTTCAAATAAACCTGCTGAGTGAAATGAGCACTTCGGGTGGCTCAGTATTGTTTCCTCCAAAGTGTGGGGTTTTTTCCACAGGGCTGGAAACATTGAAGAACTGTTACTGCTTTCTAAAGGTGCAAAGAACAACTGTACCAGGAAACCCCTTTGAACTTTGTGCACTCAGGAAATCTGTAGCAAACTAGAAGGTGTTGGTTTTGGCAAGGGAAAATGTCTGTGTTTGAAACCTAGTAAAACTGGTCCAAAGTGGCCTTCCTCCAGCCATCTGACACAGCATGGATGTGCATATCTGAGCAGTCTTTTGTCCATCCCTCTCCTTTCTCACTGTCCTTCCTCTTCCCTCTCTGAATGCTCACTGTGGAGCAGTGGCAGTATCTTTGGTATGAGAATAGGAATTACCCAGTAGGAGATTTCCATCCACATTTTGAACTGAAGAATGAAAGTGAAATCACCTGAGATAGAAAGTGTATGTTGTACTGGGGCTGATAGCAAGTGGCAGTTACTTCTTGAATTTCTTTGCCTGTTCGATTTTACAAATACACTTCTCTGAATAAGAAAATAGAAGGCAATAGTAAGGCTACTTAAGGGGCTGGGATGTCTGTGGACTACATGTAGTTGGTTTTTTAAAGACATTTTTAATCTTTTGAGAAGTTTGATTGAATTCACTTTAGTAAAATGAGAAATCAAACCTTCCTTTATTCTTTGTTAAGGGGGTACCAGTGAGGCTCTGCCTGCAAGCTACCAGCCCTTCAGTATGTTTTAATTTAGAGGTCTTTTGTCAGATTTTATATCCCTGGGCAAATTTTGCTTTAAGTCAGTGTAGAAGCCTTGCCTTGATGCCTGTGGGAAATTTGACGTGTATTTAAAGGTCACATCTCTTTTTACCTTGATGGTGTTGAGGCATAAAACGTGTATCCTTGACTTTCAGTGCAGAGTTTCAGTGGTGACATTATAGAAAATGAGGAGAGTTTGAGCATGACCACCCATGACCTGGGGTAGGTCATTTGTTGCTGAAGTGTTTATGTATCTCCTTAGCTGATGTTTGAGTTTTACTGCTACTCTTGGCAAATCTCTACTGTCCCAGTGTGTGGAAAACAGATCAGTCATGTCCTGGGGCAGTAAAAAGTGATTGCCGCTCATGCTGTGCTTAAACTAGACAGCTGTACTGTTTGAAAATTATGTTTTAGCACACTTAAGTGTTGAAGCTGCTCAGTTGTGCCTTTTCTCCTTAGTCATTCCCCTCTTTGCTCCACAGAAGTTGCCTGCTGTGAAAGGCTGCTGTAAAGTGTGAAAATGAGATTATGGATTCATGATACTTGGAACTAGTTCAGCATTCATACTGAGATTTCCCCTTTCACCTGTTACCCTGACAGGTTCAATCCTGGCCCATATACAAAAAAGGAAGCACTTCAATGAACGAGAAGCAAGCAAAGTGGTGAGAGACATTGCCTCTGCTTTGGACTTTCTTCATACAAAAGGTGAGAGAAGGCTGCCTCCATCTTTACTAGTTGGTACTGTACACTCAGGTTGTGATGCACATTTATCTCTGAGTAGCCAGCTTCTGCTAGTGTTGCCATTTACAGCGATGCCAGGTGACTTCAGCTGTTTTCCTCTGTGATATTATTTTCATATTGTAGTATTTTAAGTAATTGGATATGTTAAGATGGTACAGGCTTTTTGAGAAGAAAACTTCAATCAGCATCCAGGGAGAGTTAACATTAGGGTTGGGTCTGTTTGTTCCTATTACACAAGCCACCATATAAAGGTTACTCAAAAGAGATCTAATGTAATTTTAACTTCCTCTTCTTTCAGGTCAACAGAGTTACTTTTTTGTAATTACTCAGAATTTCTGCTGGTCACAAGACCTGTTGGTTTGTAGTAGCTTTTGCCCCCCACATTTAGACTCTCACTGTTAAATTGAGAGACCCAAGTGAACCATAGCCTTTATTTGAAGGTGTCCCCAATTCATTTGGAATTTGCTTAGATTTAAAGCAGTTATGTTTGCAGAGATTTTTTTTTTATGTTAGTGTTTTTCTGCTGCGTTTTTGACTTGGGAATACTTTGGTTTAAATTCCAAAGTTTCTGTGCATTATGGTCGTCCCAGAGTATATTTTTGGGCTGAAAGTGATGGATACTTTTGAAGTCTTTCCTATGTTGTGATTATCTGGCCTTGCATCTTCAGTTACTGTTACAGTGACTAGCTCTGAATAGAATGGCATGTACTTGGAGACTGTTTATTGGTTATTGATTCTGATACATTTTTTCTTTTCCTTTTTGCCATTCTGATTAGCCTGGTAGATCTCAGCAGATTTGGATTTGCTACCTAAATTGCTTAGTACTGGCCCTGGTTCAAGAAATGTTTAGCTGTAGTCTGTACTTTTAAGTCACAGGACTGTTCATATGCTGAGTTGGAATCACAGCACTGGTACCTCAACAGGTTGAACCCATTAAAAAGAAAGTTGTAGCAATGCATAGGGATAAAAGTGGTAAATTTGAGGAATGTGGATCTTGTCACACATTGTGACTGTTACAAGGAGTTAATTTGAATATGAAACCAAACTTAGTTTGGATTAAGATATTTTGTAATCTTCACAGCCTATGTGAAAATTCAGCTTTAAACCTTCAGAGGAGGTACTTCTTGAATACCTGCATTTAGAAGATTTTGACTTTGAGATATGGGAAATATAAGAAAGAGGAAACTTAGGCTGAATATGTGGAAAAATTCTTTTTTGATGTGCAGGGCTATAGTGGGTTTCTTAACAGCTTAAAGTCCAGGTACCCCATTCAAGAGGTTTAACATCAACTCAGCTAATACCTTTCTGTAGTTCTCTCTCAGCTTTTAGTTTTAATTCCCTGTTCCCCAAAGAAGAGGAGGGTGATTGATTAAAATGGCTGTAGAGCAGCAATCCAGTTTCTTGTTGTTTGCTGTGAACTGGGACAGTGGGGACATGGCTGGCAGAATCAGCTACAGCAACATCCACCCCCTTTTCATTTTATTGTTCTCTTTATGGTTCTTCCGTGTGACATTAAAATAATTAGTAAGTAGGATACAGAACACTAAAGTAAACAGGAAATTAAAGCAGTTTTATTGCACAGCTTAATGGTGAAGTGCTATAGCTAAATGCTTTTAAAAAAATTTGAAGGAGGACAACTAATTCTTTTGCCAGGAGTAGTTTAAAACTCAGCTGGATGATAATCCTGCCTTACACCCACTTGGGATGTGTGTGCTTTATTGCTGGTAATCTACTGGAGGGCTGTTTAAAGGCAGTTGTTTTCTCAGTGCTCTGTGCAACTGCAGAATCAAATGTTACATAATCAGGCATTTGAATTCACAGAATGATACAAAAAGACACTGTTGGCTTTCCCATTGCAAGGCAAGCCAACTGCTGGCAGTTTGGTCAGCCTGTTGTAAATGTCAGCACAGGCCCCCTCAGTGGGTTCATGGTGCCATCTTTTGTGCCAAAGCCGTGTGCACTGTGTCAGCATGAGCACTCTGATTCCTTTCGCTCAGGGCTCTGCTGTTACATTATATTTTAAGCCATGTCTTGTGGAGTGTGCTGAAGAAAGGACATTAAAAACTCCCTTGCCTAGAGTTTGGTGGGATTTTCCTTCTTGTACTCTGAAGTAGTATCAGGTGTCCTTGGAGTTTAAGTTTCTAAATCAAGGCTAGATTGCAGTTAAATTACAGCCAAGTTGCTCATTTGATTTGATTTTTTTTTTTGCCTCTCATCTTCTACCCTCCAATTGAGTTTGATCATATTAAATGGAGAATTTCCAGAAATTGTGTATTTAGGCATTTGAAGAACTTCTTTGACAGCACAGAACCACCTTGCATGTCGATTACACAGATAACTTTCTGCTTCCCTGTTAAGTTTGCCTATTCTGATAGGAGTCAAATGAAGAAGCCCTTTGGTTGTTTTCCTTTAGCTTTTCTTCTGCATCTCTAACTGAACATCTAATTTTCATTTGCTTCAGCAAGGAGTATGTACCTCAAAGGGATATTTCCATCTGGGCGCTCAGGGGATTTTTTTGCAGCGGAGAGTGCCTCAAGTACTGTCTGTGCTGGTAGGAGTTCAGCAAGCCAGTTGATCCATCTGGAAAGAAGAACTTTACTGTAAAGGGCAGAAAAATAATTTCATTAAACTGTAAAGAATTAAACTTTCCTACAGATCAGTCATCTCAATATGCTGGTTTTAAGGAACATAATTAATTTAGGCTAACAAAAAATTCTGATGTTAGCAGGTTCTTACTTGCTTGACAGACTCTCCTGTACAATTGAGAAGGATAAAGGTATAGCAGGATGCAACAGTGACTTTTAACAGTTGCACTTTACAATTCAATTATTATATTTAAGAGGGGCAGGTGTGTGTAGCATGCTCAGACCTAGAATATTTCCCAGGCCACCTTCTAATAAAGAGAAGTTCTGAGAAATAAAACAGGGGAGTATCCTTTCTAATGAACATTTGTGCTCTCTGTTTAGGTATTGCTCACAGGGATCTGAAACCTGAAAACATCTTGTGTGAGTCTCCAGAAAAGGTGCTGCTCTGGTCTCCTAACTTTCTGAACTGATTTTTTTGAATTTGGTTTCCAAAAACAGTCCTTGCGTTTATTCTCTTCTTGAAAACTTTTGAACCAATTAGTGAACTTCAACTAAATTTAACAGAACTGAAACTTAAAAGAGACTAAATTCTTCTTTGAGCTGTGAAAATGTGAACATCTGGCTAAGAGAGAAAAAGCCAACTGGCCTTAGAGAGGGACAGCAGTGACACCCTGGTGCCTCATCTGTTCTGAGGCAGTACCCAGATGGACAAGCAGTATTTAGAGGCCAGTTGGTCACATTATATGACCAGTTTTCAAAGTGTCCTGATGTGTACTGGCACTTGCCTAACCAAATAAAAAAATAATGTAGCAGGATCAGCTGCTGGGGGTGTGGGTGCAGCTGGGGCAGGGCAGGTGAACGCAAGGAGTGGAAGGTGGCTGTAAGAGACGGGGTCTCACTAGGGACTCGTGTTCTGTCCTGGGGTTTTCTGTTTCACATATATACATATTCATATATTTTGCATTAATCCCAGTCTTCCTGACCTCTTATTTTTTTTAGATATCACCAGTAAAAATATGTGACTTTGATCTTGGCAGTGGGATGAAGCTGAACAGTGCATGTACTCCCATAACTACTCCCGAATTAACAACACCGGTGAGAGACCTGTTGTGGCCTTGTGCTTTTTTTGTTCTACTATAAACCAATTTTTCTAATCTCCAGAGAAGACTTCCGAAGACCTTACAGCCGCTACACCCAGTTGTGGATAGTTCATTTCAAGCAAGTGTATGTGTGATAAATACTGTGTTGCTTTTCCAGCCACAGAACAAATAGGCAAAAGCACAGAAGGTCACAGGGTTAATTCTCCTGTTGGCCAGCACATGACACATTGGTCCTGGTCTCTTACACGGTCTAATGGGGAAACTTTTTGTGCCCATTTTTGTGTGCTTATGGACAGACTTGCAACCTTAGTTTTGTGTTCATTTCCCCATGTTTTGGTTCTGTAGCGAAGCCAATGAGCTAAGGAGAATGCAAGCTCTCTAATCAGTGTGTGGCTTTATAATACACATTAGTTTGAAAAACTACAGTCCTATGCTTTTGCTGTTTACTGTGAAAGAAAAGTCTGACAGTGTTGCAGAAGTCTTACAGCAATCTATTCCCCTGATACACTTGTCTGATAACTAATGGATAAGACTTAAAAACCTGAAAGATGTAAATTAATATTTTGACCTTGGATTAAAGGTTCACAGTCATGTGGAACAGCTTGTGGTGCTGCTAAAGAACTATAGGAACTTCAGTAGTCACTGATGCCTAATTTCTGCTTTTACACCAAGCCACTAGGTATAAAGAGTGGAAAATGGTAAACCTGAGCCTTGTTTTGATGTGACTCTCCCTTTGAAAACTTGCTTAAATTTGGTTTCTTAGTGTGGCTCTGCAGAATACATGGCACCCGAAGTGGTGGAAGTCTTCATGGAAGAGGCCACGTTCTATGACAAGAGATGTGACCTGTGGAGCCTGGGAGTGATTCTGTACATCATGCTCAGTGGTTACCCCCCTTTTGTGGGCAACTGCGGCACGGACTGTGGCTGGGACAGAGGGGAAGTGTGCAGAGTTTGCCAGGTGAATGCGCATGTCCTGGGCATGGGAGTGCAGAGTTCTCCCGTGAGCTTTGGGTGTGGGACTTGCTGTAATGTCAGCAGTGGAGAGCTGTGCCTCACGCTGACAGGTCGCTGGGAGGATGATCTGTCACTGAGAAGTGAGGGTGGCAGTATAGAAGTTGAGTGATATCAATTTCTAAGGTAAGGTTGGGCAACTGCCTCTGCTTCCTCCTGTCGTGAGATCGCAGAGCTTCTCCTCATCCTCTTCCCCACCCTGGAATCCTCCCTTGTTCTGTAATCCTCCATCTGTTTTATGGTAGTCACTGCAATTCCTCAGATAAAAGTTGAGCCCTAGGAGGGCTGCCATGCAGGGCCTGAATTTATTTTCTGAAACTGGAGTATTTTAGCTGCCTTCTTAGGGGTGTTTTCAGCAGACAGTATATTGTGTCCATCGTAGGATGCACTGAGCCACTCTCTGGAGCTGCCTCTCACTCCCCATTGACTGCGTGAGGAGACCGCACGGTTTCAGTTGTTGCCCTCCACATTAGGTGGATAAAAGTGAGTGGGAAGTCTCACCTGAGAAACCTTCTGGTCGCAGTGTATTTCAACTGAGTAATTTTTCCTTTACTAGAACAAGCTTTTTGAGAGCATTCAGGAAGGCAAATATGAATTTCCTGACAAGGACTGGGCGCATATTTCCTCTGAGGCCAAAGATCTCATCTCAAAGCTGCTGGTTTGTGATGCCAAAGAGCGACTTAGTGCTGCTCAAGTTTTGCAACATTCATGGGTTCAAGGAGTATGTATCCCCCTTTATATTAAGGGTTATTGTTCTTCCAAAGTGACAAACAAGCTGTTCCCTGTCTCTGAACTTTTTATTAGAGTCCTAGTGCGTTTTAGTGCTTGTATCTTGATTAATTAAATGATACACAGTGGTTTTATTTTTTTCTGCATGGTAAATATTTGGATGAATATGTCAGCCTTTAAGTGTTTGTTTTGTTTTGTTTAATTATTGCTTTGTGCATTTTAAATGGCTTTCTTGTGAGCAGCAAGCACTGCAGTACACAAATTATTGTGCTAATACAGTAATGCAGAATGCTGGTAAATATGGTTATAAAAGAACAGCAGTGTTCTCTTTTGCTTCAGTTCCCAGTTCAGGAAAGAAGGAATAGACCCTCTGGAGAGCTTCCAAAGCTGTAGTCTTATACCTGCAAGCTGTGAAATCTTCTTGTGAGAGGACACAGATTATGAAATATGCTTTGCAAACAGTGATTTGTAAGCCCACCGTGAATTAGTTTATATGCAATATCTGTTAGCTGTAAAGATTTGGAGAAGTCACTTGGTTTTTGTCACTCTTGGGAAAGCTTGGTTCCCAGCTGCTAATATGTAACTAACTTTGCTTCACGGCTTCTTCTAGCAGGCTCCTGAAAGGGGATTGCCCACTCCTCAAGTTCTTCAAAGGTAGAGTTTATTTTCTAAACATCTGTAAACTTGGCCAAGAATAATTACTGAAAGACGAGTGAGAGAGTAGTTGACAAATTAGGAGGTAACATTCCTGGCTGAGAATGGGACTTCATAAACATGTAGCACTAATTTTGTTAAGAACATCAGAAATATTAAAGCTCTGAATTTTCTTTATGATCTAATCTTGCTTGTTTGTGGGAAAAGCATTAGAGGGAATTCCTGCAGTGCAGTGTTAATCTTAGAATGGAAATAATGATGGTTTTGTTAGCTTGCTGCGCAGGAGGGGGAGAAAAAGGCGTAAAGGCATGTGTTACCCAAAGAGACTGCTTTCTGATGGGTGAATAATCACCATAAACACAGACTTGGAGCTGACTTCTGTTCTAGTTGGTGGTACTCACAGTATCCATTTACTGTGAGCAGGGCAGCCCTCATTGGATGGGATTCGATGGGAGATTCTGTATGCCAGAGAGCCTAGGTCACACATCTGTTTCTGTCTCCATGTCTGCTGCTGGTGGTTTCAGGTGGTTCTCCCATCAGAAATGTATTTCCTTAAGCCAGAGGTGCAGTTATAGTGGTCTGCAGTTTTCTGGAGAAGGACAGCAGTATGGCCCCATGCGCCCATCTTTTGAGAACAGGTAGAAATTAAGGATGACGTCTCAGGTGGCTTCCTGGATTATAGCAGAAGTCCTTGGCAGAAGGAAGAGTAGAACTGTGGCTGTTTCCAAAAGCCCAAAGTGTTTTTGTCATGTGTTGCTGGTCCTCTGAGTGAGGATAAATGCAAATATTAACTGGTCATTTTGCCTGCTGTATCGATGATTTGGTAGAAGAAATAAACATGCCTGCAAATAGATACTCTGCTGTGAGGGCAGGTGGGTGAAGTGACCGTGTTGAAACCGCTTCCTCCTTTTCTCTCCCTGGGCAGGAACAGCAGCACAAAGGAGCTGACCCTGTTTGCTGCCGAGGCCATAGCCCTGAACCGGCAGCTGTCCCAGCACGAGAGCGAGCTGAGCGCGGAGCAGGAGAGCGCTGCCCACGCCGTGTGCTCCATGAAGCTGTCCCCTCCCTCCAAATCCCGCCTGGCCAAGCGCAGGGCCATGGCACACGCCACCAAAACCAGCGACTTCCAGCCAGTCCCCCAGAAAGCCTTCTGAAGTTCTTTCCTGCTGTGGGGAGTGGGATCAGTCTGTGTTCTTATTTGGATTTTCAGCGCTGATAAAAGCTGCTCTGCTTCTGACACTTTGATTAGGAGTTTGCTCTTGTGATGTGACTTGTAACTTTAAGGGGACAGCTTTTTATGGGAATGTTTTTTGCCTGTCAGATTTAGTGCATTAAGATAATTCAACTGATTTTTTTTAACTGCAGAAGATGAGTTTGCTGCTGTATTATCTGAGGTGATAAATCACTAAGTTTTCCTCATTTTCTTCTTAGAAGAGCACAGTTTAAAAATGCAAACTTGAAAACATCAGGAAAAACCCACACAATTGCCTAGCAGAGCATGAAGCCTCTCCCTGCCAGTGGCTGCTCTCCTTGATGGCACATTTTGAAGGTGCTGCTGTTATTGTCAGCAGTAGGGACTGTTCTCAACCAGCAGTGCCCTCCTCTCTTTCTGTAGACTCAGGAATGAAGATGATGACTGGGTGGATCTCTGTCTCCATGGCCTTTGTTTGGAATGAGATGGTACTGTAAAGGTGCAAGGATTGCCCATACTTTCAAGATGGAGAGAGCTGTGTTGCTTTTCTATGTTGTTGATGTCAGCATGTGGGGTGAAAATTGGGAGGAGTGGGGCTTTTATCTGACATATCTTTGCCCTTAACTATAATGTACTCCATACCATCTCTTTTTTAATTTTCTGAAGTTTGATGTCCATTATGTCTCCTTGGAACAGTTACATTCTTAAATCTGATAACCACAGTGTAACAGACTGTTTATGCAACAGTTTAGTTAGGTAAGGTTTTTAATATAAATGTGGGGTTTTAATATATTAATGCTATCCTCAGTTAAACCTTCCTTTCTGTAAAATTATATTTCTCCATGACCTTTTGTGTGTCCTACCTGGAGTTCCTAATGTGAACGGACAGACATCAGTGAGTTTTGGTGTGTGAATAATTTAGAAATGCCAAAAGCAGAGGTACAGCTGTACAAAACTGGCACTGCAGCCATTGAATTCTGCCTCCTGCAGTAATCTCAGGCTGGGTGTCTAGACTTTTGCTTCCAGTTTCAATACTGTGGTGCAACAGAGACAAGAATAATTTGGAAGGGTTTTGGCTGAAAAGCCAAAGATCTTAAGTGACCAAAGGGAGGTCCATGGAGAAGGATACAGATGTTGAGCACTTTCTGAAACATAAGCTGTGAAAATTGGGCCGCTAAGATGCCCATGATGCACCTTAACTTGTCAGCCCTTTCTGAAACCTTTTGCCAGGGCTTTGTGGGCTGGGGGGGAGGAGGAGGCTCCCAAGTGCCAGCACAAAACCCTCCCAAGCAGAGCGAGAAGGAATAAAGTAGCAGATGCAACAAGCACTTGGAAATGGAAAGGTCAAAGCTGAATGTCTGCATGGCCTGTTCAGAGTGGTTTTACATTATCAGCAGTATCAGTGCATACTGCTATTTTTATAAAACATACTGTATTTTGTGACTAACATTAAAGTTGTTATTTAAAAGTTTTTATACGTTGTGCCAGCCGATGAATGCTGAAATGTATTTTGCTTTTTTTAATTAAAATGCCCTAAGTTATGTATTTAACACATTTGGCAGTTCTTTGTGGTTTTTTCCTCTTTATTTTTGGTGACACAGAAAAAAGAATTACTTCTTTGTGTGACATTGGATTTAAGACAGTTGAAGTCTCTGGGAACTAGGCATACCTCCCTCTTCTATTGATTTATTTTATTTATCAATCTCTGATCTCAGATTTCTTTTTGAGAACTGAGAAAAACACCCCAGGCAGGGGAGAGGTGTTAAGCCAATTGTTCTGCTCTCATGTGTAGTCTAGTTCTGAGTGCCTCTTGCAGAGTCATATTTTAGTTTCTTTGGAGGTCTGTGGCTCTTGGCTGGGGAAGGTTGTTTTCCCGGAGGCGTGGGATGCAGCATTCCCCAGTGCCCTGTGCAGCTCAGGCCTTGAGTGAAATCTGAACAGAGCAGGAATCCCAAACCAGGTGCCAGGCCCTTTATTTGTGCTTGCCTTTCTGTCAAAGGACATCTGCCGTATTCACATCAAATGGATTTGCTTGAACTGTGCTCCTTCCCTTTTCCTCCTGAACAAGAGAGGTGGCAGAGAGCACAGGAGACCTTTTGGCAGGGGCACAGGAGTGGCCTTTCAGTGGGGCAGGTCTTGGATCCTTCTTTGCTTCAAAATGAGAAGTCAGATTCAGCAGGTGACCCAACAGGTGCCTCTTTCCCTCTGAGCTTTGCCTTTCACTGAGAGTTCAGCTTTCTTCAGGTGAGCTATCCCCAGAGGGCCTCATTTGGAAGGCCTTCACGATGCTCTTTTCATGTCAGTGAGGAAGAGGTTCTTGCTTCTAGGTGGAAGGTCACTAAATCAGAGACTCTGTCATTATTTTGAGGTAGTGCTGGGTCTGCTTGTGTTGCCTGTGGGTCTCTTGTTTGGCAGCCTGTGGAACATGAATGCTTCAGCACTGAATCCCAATGCCTCCCCTTTGGGAAGGGCTGAATCTGTGCCATGTTTTTTCACTTACATGTGATAAACTATACCAGGCAGCTTATGTGGGCTCCCTGGCTTCTGAAAAACGATGGAAAAGTGTCTTCTTGGTGAGGAAACAGGGTTGGTAAGGCACAAGGTGACTCTCAAGAATTCAAAAAGATATTCTGACCAGCAAGGAGAGCATCAGAGCAGCTAAACTGATCTTTAATATTGATTAGGCAACCCAGAAGAAAATTTTGCTTTTCCTCCCCAAGGTTTTTCTGGGAGGTGGGTGAGCAAACCGAGGGAGAGCCATCAGCATGATTTATGGGGAAATAATTTCAAACAAATGGCAACCAAGCAGCACTAGGCTCAAAGCACCCCCTTCAGTCCCCTCGGGAGCCGGTGACAGGGTGTTCTGTAGGATTTTGCTGACCTTTATGTGCAATATTTCACAAAGCACACTCAGCCTTGTGCTTACCAGCGTGGTTTCTGCATTGTTGGTTGCATAAAAGGAAGCTCCTGTTTTTCATTGTGTGGTATTTTTTCTGCTCTTTCTTCCTTCCCCACATGTTTATTGAATCCTTTATCAGAGATGCAAAGATGCCTTTGTTATTTGGAGGGCTGTGGGTGGGCTGGCTTTCAAGGTAGTAGCTTTGTAGAGTAGAGTAGCTTTGTTAATTTTCAAAACTAATAATTTTCTTCAGACCACTCCAGTGGCAGAAACAGGCTTCAAATTCGGCTTCCATGGAAACATACTGCCATGGTAACTGAAAGGCCTCCCTTCCTTCCTCCCTTGCTTCCTCCCTTGCTTCCTCCCTTGCTTCCTCCCTTGCTTCCTCCCTTGCTTCCTCCCTTGCTTCCTCCCTTCCTTCCTCCCTTCCTTCCTCCCTTCCTTCCTCCCTTCCTTCCTCCCTTCCTTCCTCCCTTCCTTCCTCCCTTCCTTCCTCCCTTCCTTCCTCCCTTCCTTCCTCCCTTCCTTCCTCCCTTCCTTCCTCCCTTCCTTCCCTCCCTGTAATGTGTGTGTTGTTGCCCCTGCCAGATTCCATCAGCACATTTAAAATTCTCCAACCATAGAAATTCACTTCTCTGGGAAAAACAAAGAAGTTGTAAAACCAATGGTGCCATTTCACTGCCATTGTTTGGGGGAAAAAATAAATCCTCTTTCCAGTCTTGAGGGAGATGTCACTGAGACAAATTCCCTTCCAATGTGGAAAAAAAACCCCAGCTCTAAAAGAAATGCTTCATCTTTAGATTGTTTGGGGGGGCTGGTTAGGGAAATTGGACTCTGCACCCAGCTCAACATCTGTAATACTGAGGAGGGTGAGAATTGACTCATCCAGTGGTTGTGAGCCACAGTACCAGTGTTTTGCTGGGTCCCTTCCAGCTAATTAATTTGACACCAGATTTTGTTGCTGCCTGTCACGGCTGCTTTCACACTAAGATTGGTTAGCAAAGTTTGGCAGGATGACAAGCAGCCCCAGTTCAGCAACTTTGCTCTGATTCAGCCTGGAGTGGGAGGGAAGGGGGAATTGGGCCTCCTGAAATGTTTTGCTAAGCAAGAAGCAGGGCAAGGGCAAGGACTCTGCAGAGCAGAGGGTACAGAGAAGCTTGGAGTCAGATGCTTCATGGTTTTGATTTCTCTTCAACTCAGAACAAAGCTCACGACCTAACTGGCACCACATCTGGTTAGAGTCCCATGGCGAGTTCTGAGGCAACACTGTGTGTTTGTATGGGTGTGAATCTTATTTCCCTTATTGTTCCCTTGCCCAAAATCATCACCCTCAGGACCTGAGAGCTTTTCTTGTCAGCTGCCTTAAGAATTGTAATGCCTGCACCCAGTTCCAGACTATTTGTGCGGAAAGCAGAGCTGCTTCATCTCTTTCCTGCTCCTTTTTTCATTCCCTCGTTTCACCCTATTTTTCAGTCTGGTGTTCTTCTTGCAGCAGCACTAGATCCGCTTGCTTAGCCAGGGGATGCTCCTGCAGCCTGCTGTGGAATGAAGTGGAGAAACAACTCCTATTTTTCACCCTGGTATTCTTCTTGCAGCAGCACTAGATCCGCTTGCTTAGCCAGGGGATGCTCCTGCAGCCTGCTGTGGAATGAAGTGGAGAAACAACTCCTGGAGCTACATAGCTGCTTGCTGGAGACCTGTGCGGCTGGTCCTGCTTGTCACTAAGCTTTGCCAAGGGATTCTGTTGGTGACAGTGACAATCCAGGGACTTCTGGTGGTGGTGGAGGAAGCAGATTGGCTTTTGTTCTCTAGCAGAGGGGTTGAGACTAGTAGTGCTTGTAGTGGGAGGGGTGGGCAGAATGGGCTGCACTCGGCACTGCTGGGATGATCTAGGAGTGGACTCCATTTGGTAATTCACAATTGAGTGTTGTGTTCTGTGTGACATTATCCATGGGGACATGCTGCTTTCAGAGAAAAATGTATTTCCCTGCTATGGAAAACTTTTGTGGAGCAAATGCTTTCTGTGCTCATCTTAAGCACCAAACTCTGATGCAAAGCTTCCGACTGACTTCAGCAAGTGTTGCTCCCACAGTGGCTGATTTCCTCTAATGTCGAGCTGTGTCATATCCTTGCTGCTCTACAGAGAACTCTTAACCTAGTTCGGGTATTTTCAAGCTGAGTCTACAGCAATCTGCTAATTCTCTCCAAGCTAAGAGGAGTATGCCATCCAGAACTTCTTGTTGTGTTTTGTGAAAAGTTCGTGTCACCCCTGGATTGGGAAGGTCCAGTTTATCCCCCACATGTTCTTCTAGCAGCATCAGGATGCAGTTTTTCCTCATGACTGGCCTTAAACTGCCTCACAGTGCTATGATGCCCTGCAAAGCCATTTTTGGGGTGCTTCATTAGCACAGGGTGTGTTCCCCCCCATGCCTACACCTGCTCTCAGATCCATGGCAATGCAGGAAAGGGCTGCTGTAAAACTGCCCCGTTCTGAGAAATTTACTTCAAGATTTACTTGAAACTGGAGCAGGTTCCCACTCCTACAGGAATTACCATGACAGTCTTAAAGGTTTGACTATCCCACTTCTTTTCATTTTAGGTCTAAACAGTTTGGGTAGCTTCGAAGGGCTTCATCCCACTATTTTTCACCAAATGTGCTGCTGGAGCAGCTGATTTCCCCATGAAGTTGCATTGCAGGAAGCCAGCAGTGATATCTGTGCTGGTGGCATGAACACAGTCCTAAGGCTTGGGCTGGAAGTGCCAGAACAGTCTGTCAGATCCTAACTGGAAACTTTGCTGGCATATCAATGAGCTCTGCTGCAGTCACGGGCTGCGATTGTGAATTTATAGGGGAAGTGATCAGATTAATTGAGCAGCAGTGGGAGTGTTCAATTACACTGGCTTCTGATTAATCACCCTTTGTTGAACCATGTCAGCACACTTCCTACTGCCAAAAGCATTGCCCGAGGTGTGTGGAGCAGCAAGGCCTTTACTTTAATCAATGGCAAAGCCATGCATTGCTCAGCACCAACAGTTCCTCTCCTGCCTTCTTGATTCTGTGGAGAAATTTGCAAAAGTCTCAGCCAAGCATTTGAAGCCGTTTTGCTTTTGATTCTAAAAAAACTGGGGTGATGAGGGAGATCTTTAGGAAATCAGATGGCAACTTGGACTCGTGTCCGTGGTGTGGAGGTATCAGCTGTCATCAGTGTAACACTGCAAGCACTGCCACCTGAAAGTGATCCTGCTGGTTGGTGTGCTTTCCTGCCACACACTATCCCAAAGGATGGTGATTTTAGGGGGTCTCTGGGGAAGACACTAAGCTGGCACCAGAGCTTCTCCAAGATGTTCCATATTTTCAACCTGTTTCTCATGGCATCCCTTCCCTTCTTTACAGGGCTGGAAGCGATATAAACCCTCTAGCTCAGTTTGTGTGTTGGGAGTAAGGGCTGCTTGCACTTCCCATGTCCTGATGCCATGAAAGGTCTGGGCTGTTGTGAAGGTTCCATGGAAATTTTGGGCTGTTGTGAAGGTTGGAGAGCCTGAAGGGAACATCTGAACACGTTTGTAGCCTCTCTCTACCCCTTAGTCTGTGCAAAAACCTCATCTTCCAATGTAAATATCTCTTCTTTTCTATATGTTACTCCTTGTAATCACATTCCTTCTGAGCCCTCGTGTGTCCAGGTAAATACCCTGAGCCCTTTGGGTGGGAACGCCCCCATTTTGGCCCATTCTGGTTCCAGCTGTGTGCCCTAAGGCAAGTCACTGCCTTACACACTGCCCTGATGCTTTCCTGCTCCACAGAAATCTCTCACCCGACTGTGTTAAGATTTCTCTGCAGCCACTAACTTGCTTCTGCTTACCCAGTCCTTTCCTCCCCTCTGGGAACAACAGACCAGAGGTCAAGTTTTCACAGCGAAAATTCTAATTGCTCCCTAAGAGCAAGGCTGTCTGCTGCTGACTTTCAGCCCTGTTACATTACTGAGGTGCTCTTTAATATCGTACTTGTGATATTCGGATCCTCTTCTAAACGAGGGCTCAGTGTCATCACTAGATCTCACTGCCTGACTTCTCTTTCTGTGTGGGTCATCAGCTAAAGTGATTTAATTGCTTGATGAATTCCGTTGTTCCTGCTTTCTTCTCATTTGTTAGATCCTGTCCTGTCAGCACGACCATGGCATAAAATTCTGGCTTCCGTGCAGATTCCTCCCAGGGGCTCACACCACCGAAGTTACTTTTACACAAAATGTATGTATGACCGATCTCCTCACAAAAATACACACAAATCTATTTGTACAGTGTCTCTGGGTGAAAGGAAGAACCTGGCTGGGAAGGAGTGTGTGGGTGGCAGCCCGCTGCATAAGCAGTGCTGCTCTTTCAGGCTCTGCAGTAGCTAAAGGACGTGCTTTCCTGTCCTCTAGACTCAGGTTTTACCTTCCTAATATCACATGCCAATTAAAATAAGCAGATCCCTATAGCTTATGAAATTTTATAAAACTCAGTGCCTTTTGCTTAATCGCAGGAAATTATATAAGCTATAAGAAAAGTTAGCTCTCTTGTGTGTTTTTCCTGTTTTCTTCCTAATATTTGAGTATTTTTGCCTTGACAAGTCCAAATTCCTCCTCCTTTTGCTAACCAGTTGATTTCTAAATCACACAATCCCTGTTTGTGCTTCAACTCACACCCTTCTCCCCTGTCCGTGTTGCTTCTGGAGTACGGACAGTTGTCCATGCTCTTCCATGCCATCCAGTCTGCATACTGACTTCTGCAGGGGAGCACTTGGTCCATAATCCGGAGGCATCTCCAGGTTACCAGCTCTGTTTTACCTCTCAGGTGGAGGAAATCTCTCACCAGAGGCTGTGTCCGTAGTCACCTCCCTCAGGAGTTCAGACTGAGAGCCCAGGTTTGCCCGCTTGCACGCAGCTTCCCAGCAGTACAGGGATCCTCAGGGTCTTCACCACCCTGCTTAATTCTGTGCCTGAATCAAGCACTTTCTCTTTTTAGGTTACACGAGAACAGATGCTGGGCAATCTCGACTTTCCCATCAGAGTTCTTGGTCCAGTTCACAGCTTCGTTTGGCACAAGATGCCACATGTCAGCTCCTCTTGCCACTGGCACATGCGAGGCAATCCTCTCCTCTGCCATGGGTGGTTAAGCTCCTCTGAATTACACAGTATTTATTGCACAGTAAGGACACACACAGACTGTTACTGTGACTCCTCATGGTGAGTTGTTTCAATGCTTAAAGCCTGTGGCTGGGTATGGAAGATTTCCAACACCACCAGTTACTCACAAACTGCACACAAACAGATCCCTTACATTATGGTTTTGGAAATATTTCCCCCTTGGGCTTCTTCATTATCAGTTAAAGACAGCAACAATACAGTCCTGTATCAGAATTATGAATGCCAGCCTCTGTCTGCTGCTGTGCAGCCATTCAGACTTGCCGGAGCTCCTTAGATGGCTTTAATCCCAAAATGAGTTTTGAGGAATGTTGCCAAACTTTTACAACAGCACCAAAGTCGATGAACTGCCCTTCCCTCCCTACTCTTGTAGCTTTTTATTATTTTTATTTGTCGCGTGTTTTTTCTTCTGTTGAATAATTCAGCTAATGGGCTGGCACTGGAGTGCTTGAAGCTGTTCCCTAATGAGGGAAGCAGCTTGCCAGCTTTTTATCTTTCCAGTCATTTGACTGCAAACCCAACATTATTAACAAATCACCATGGAAGAGCCGTGGCAATACAGAACAAAATGTTGTTGTCTTAACTTAAGCGGGCAAGGAAGAAAAAAATAAACAGAATAAAAGAAACCCAAGCCCTGCCTGGGAAAACAAAGTGTGAAAGTGAAGCGTGCGTGGAAGGAAGGGATGGTAATAGAAATCTCTTTGCAACCTCATTCTGTCTCAATATCTGCAAGCAGGAAAGCTGTATGGGAGAAAGGATGTTAACTTGCTGAAGAGACCTAATTCAGAGGATGAGTGTAGGTGTAGCTGTTGGCAGCTCTGTTTCTTGCCATGTTTTAATGAATAAAGGTTCATATAGAAAGCTTTTTTCCTCTTTGCCAACTTCATTATTTTTTAAAAAGCTGGATGATTTATGGTCCATGTGACAGAGATGGGATTTAAAAAAAATAAGTATGTGATGCCTTTTTGCACATTGCTGAATCCC
Source organism: Callaeas wilsoni (assembly GCA_013398955.1). Classification (NCBI taxonomy): domain Eukaryota; kingdom Metazoa; phylum Chordata; class Aves; order Passeriformes; family Callaeidae; genus Callaeas; species Callaeas wilsoni. The sequence goes on from VWPU01006733.1 coordinate 30,133, forward strand.
CTTTAAAATGGCATTGCCATCACTTTGCGTTGAGTTTGTTCAGATAAAGATCCACGCTGACATATTCCAGATGAGCAGTTTTGTCTGTGGTGCTCTGTGCATTTGTCCTTTCCTGGATGCCCAGGGTTCAGCAGCTCTGGGTGCCTGACGAGTCCCACGAGGGAGGACATTTGCAAGGTCCCTCATCTCCTTTGCAGGACAACAAGTGCCACAAGTGGGGAGCAGGCAGAAAGTCAAGCTATTGTGGCTCAGATGAGTCCTCCCTCAAGCCAGCAGCTTGTCTGACACCAGAACTCTCATCTCAAATTCCTGCCCAGTGAAATTCTGCAGCTGAACTAAAATTGCACTGAGTGCTGCATTTGAGGTTGATGCTCTTAACTTTGTGACGTTTTCTGCAGCACAGGGAAGATACTCATCTTAGGTCTTGGGGTCAAATTCTCACCCATGGATGTAGGATGAGATGCTTAATTTGGTAAGAGGATTTTATCTCAAAAACTGACCTAAAAATGTACCTCTGAAAACCTCACACATGGCAAGGTCCCAGTTATACTAGGTACTGTACAAACTTGGGTCCAAGAGATTGTTCTGATCTCAGGAAGTGTGTTTTCTCATCTCTTTCCTGTTATGTTGCCAGCATTTGCACAAAAATGCAGAACTCTGAGCTGAATAGCACAGCTAGGCAAAATTTGACACTTCTGAATTGAGCTAACCTGGCTTGATTGGAAAATAAAATCCTGGTCATCTGGCCTGTAATTGCTATTAAAGCGTCCTTTGAAAATACAAGGCTGAGTTAAATCAACCTTGCTATATGGACATCCAGGGAATTGCATCAAATCAGAGCGGTTAAAGATCTGACTTGGTGTGTTTGTTTGCACTCAAAGCCTGGAGAAGGGAAATTGAGATGAGCAAAAATGATGATGGTAAGGAAAAACAGCAGAAAACAGACAAAAAGAGTGATTGAGAGCTCACGGAGCATTGTTTAAAATGGGCCCTCAGGGAATGCAAACTCACAGTTCTTGCTTCTGGAAGACAGATCCCCTTTTGTTTGCATGGATGTATTGCTGAGCACGCTCCCTCTGCTTCTCGCTCGTTATAATCTCCCTCCTGTTTCACATCAGTCTTGCTCGTGTCTTAGTCCATCCTTCAGCCACTGGTGGCAGGAGATGAAATACCCTCTGCTTTGCCTGGCAGGGCTATGTGTGATGTGAAGCCAGATGGCTGCCAAGACGAGCATTTGAGAGTGTCTCCTCATTATTAAATTGCAGCTGCTGTTTCTGCAATCAGAGGTGATGGGAGGGTTCCCAGCAGCAACCAGGAGCAGATGGACGAAGAGGGACACGTCTTGGTGGGGTGTGATTAAAATCCACTGGGATGGGGTGTGCTCAGTCCCACTCTGAGCTTAGGCTTTCTGTCAGACAGTGGGATCATAGGAATGGGTTTATTCTGGCTGCCCATAAATGTGGTGACCAGGACTGGTTGCTTTGATGCACCAGTGTGATCCCACTGTAGCTGGTTGAAGCCGAACTGATTTCTGTTGTTTCTTGCTCTTTTTTCTTTGTTTTCCTCTTACTGCTGCATTACCTTACTAAAAATACCTAAAATCATATCATTTACTGAGCCTCTTCCTCTGCTTGTTCTTGTTCCAGGCACAAACATCCATCTCTCTCTAAACACCTCTCTCCTCTGCCCAAATTAAGTCATTGCTTCAAAGCAGAACTTCATCTTTAGGGAACCTGTTATTCTGTAGTCCTGACTTGCCTCCTCCTGCTCTGACAGGAGATTTGGCCCTCAAGACAGGGGTCTGGCTTGGTAATAGCTGAAGGGAAGACTGATAATGCCATCATCCTCTAAACTGGGTGTTGGAACATCCTGGCTTCTTGCTGAGAATTAGAAGGGCTGTTTTGGGTCAAGCTGAATCCTGCGTAACTCCGGATCCTTTTTCAGTCAGAGACCAGGAGGACATTTCAAAAGAAGATATGACATTACTGTACTTTTCCTGCTGGTAACCCTCAGCCTTAGGCAATAAGCAGCCTAAGGACTTCGTGTGTGGTATGCAGTCAGGAAAGGCAGAGATGTTAGTTGCCTTTATGAAATTTAAAGAAGACCTCCTATTCCATGTTTCCCTCCTGTCTGATTCACGCATGGCACAACCCTCCTGCAGTCTCATGGCTCAGAAGACAGGCTGAATTTTAGCTGATGTTGTTCTTGAATCAGGTCTTTCAGGGTGGATCCTGTTGGTGACGAGTTTTGCTGTGTGCTGTCTCCTGAAGCCGTAAGCTGGCAAGCTGCCCTCTAGATTTGGATTGATAGCAGTGTGGTGTTCTGGCTGGGAGCTTTTCACGGAAAATCCTGCTCTCCAGGCAAAAGGAAACAACGACAAAACAAAAGCCAGCTCAAGAGTCATTGTAAAAGGACTCTTTGATGAAACTAAGTTAATGTAGAACAACAGAGCTTTGTTGATGATGTCATGAAAACTCTCTCTGTTCAGAGCAGGAGAGGATCTGGCGTGTCATTTTGGATACTGTGGTGGTGACAGTGGCCTAAGGTGGTACCTGACTGGTGACCACTGCCATGGTTTAACCCCAGCGAGAAGCTCAGCCCCATGCAGCTGCTCACTCCCCTGGCATGGGATGGGAGACAGAATTGGAGCAGTAAAAGTGAGGGAACTCATGGGTTGAGATAAAAACAATTTAATAGGCAAAGGAAAGAAACCATGTACACAAGCAAAGCAAAACAAGGGATTAATTCACCACATCCCATGGGCAGGCAGGTGTTCAGCCACCCCCAGGAGAGCAGGGCTCCACCATGCGTGATGGTAACTGGGAAAGACAAACGCCATCACCCCAAGCATCTCCTCTTCCTTCATCTTCCCCCAGCTTTATATGCTGAGCATGACTCATGAGCATGGCATGGAGTGTCCCTCTGATCACCTGGGGTCAGCTGTTCCAACTGTCTCCTCCCAGCTTCTCATGCACCCCCAGCCTCCTGGCTGGTGGGGTGGTTGGGAAAGCAGAAAAGGCCTTGACTCAGAGTAAGCAGCGCTTGGCAACAACTAAAACATCAGTTAGCAACATTATTCTGGTATTAACTCCAAACCACAGCACTGTATCAGCTACTTGGAAGAAAATTAACTCTATCCCAGCTAGAGGATAGAGTGTCCTGAAACCAGGACACCACCGATCCTGGATCCTGGATACCTGGATGCCTGGGAACATGCCTAAGGGATGATATCAGAGCTTTTGCATTAGGACACAACTGAGTTTTCCCTGTGTTTCTTCTGCAAGAGAAGCCTTATTTCTGGAACGGGATGGAGAGTGAACTGAAGGGCAGTTTTGGATGGGGTAAGGTCCTTCTTCAAAAGGAAGGTATGGAATTTGTACAGTGTCCTTTCCCTGGGATGACAATAGGCTCAGTTACACTGCACACAACAGCTGTGCATGGAGCTGTGTTCTGTGTGTCTCTGAGATCAAGTCAAATTTGGTTCTACTTCCTCAAAAAGCGTATCCCCCATTTTAAAAGGTGATTTTTGTTTTTTGTTTTTACATTTAGTTACAGCCACGTATGCAATTGCATGTTTTCCATGCATGCGTTTGCACATACAATCGCTCTAATTCCGAGCATAGCTATTTCCTATCTGTTGTGATCTGACTACAGCAAAAATTAAAATAAAGATTAGATTAGTTACCGTGGTAACAGCTACCCCTACTTCATATGACGCACAGATTCTGTGAAGCAAAGGAGCACATATCAATTTGCGCTCTTAATTTTTGGGACACTCAGGGCTCAGCTCTTCCCAGGAGGTCCTCTGATGACAGCAAGTGATATCTTCCCATTCCCAGCAGGCTTATCCTCTTTGACGTGTAGTTCATAAAAGCTTCAGAGATGCTGATATCTCTTGGTTGAAACAATCTCATTTTCGTTTCAATTTATTTCTTAAAACAGTAACAAAAAAAGAGCGGGAGAATGAAGAAAAAAGTCTGGTCTAGGGGATATTTGCCCCCTTGGGAAATGGAANAATAGTGAGGCTGTAAGAGATGTATTTGCCCCCTTGGGAAATGGAACAGCCAGGATCTCCCAGGGCATCAGGGAGGAGGCTGAGTGAGTTCTGTGGCTAATAAATAATTGCTAATGAGAGGGAGAATTGTCACATAACGATCAGCAGGCATGAATTAGCAAAGTGTGCAAAAGAGGGGAGCTGTCAGATGTTCTGGGTGCTCAGTTCACTTGTTCTCATGACTGCACGTCAGGGTTTTAAATGTTTCTGCTTTGTACTGAAGAAAAATAAACAGCCTTGAGTGGATGTAGTCAGACTAATGATGTCTTGTGGTGCGAGATGTCACTTGTTTCATCTCCCAGCTATGGGATGTTTGAAGGTGTAGGATGAGATGAATTGTCGGGTCTGCAGGAGGAGAGCACATGAAGGGAGAACACACTTGGCTGCAGTTAATGATTGCTGCTGCGTGTCTGCACACTCCGCAGGGATAATGGGTGTTTTCGGTTCTTGCCCATCGGGCACATATTCATGTCGTCTTTCAATCTGCATCCTTGGTCCTTTCTCAGAATTTATTCCAGAGCTATCACAGTCCCCAAAGTTGCACCTTGCAGTGCAAAGGGCACAGCTGTGAGCCTGCTGGTAATGAAAAGGTGAGAAGGGAAGGTCTGAGGAGTGCCCCTCTCTGCACTCTTCCCACATTTCCTTTCCATTGTTCCCTGCCATTTTTGTCTCTGTCACTCTAAAAAATGTATTTTAAGCCCCCACTTCCAGAAAAGACTGCTGTCCTTAGGGACATTAGGTATCTTGTTCAGTCGCAGATTAAACAACCCACCAACCAAAAAACCCACAGACCCTGGCAGGGTGTTTTGAAAAGGGGAAGTGGAAAATAAGTTTAATAACACCTCAGCTCTCTGTGTCTGTCTTGCTCATAAAAATCAATCGCTGTTGATCTGTCTAGCAGTGTGTGAACCTGCCTGACAACACACCTCAGCCTTCTCAGCTGGAAACCCAGCTCAGGGCTTCTTGCAGCCTTTTCCAGGGATGCAGACTGTGGCACCTGCTTGTCCACTTCAGGGAGTGGGAAACGTCTTGGGGCTTCTCAGCAGCGTGGTCAGGACTGGATCTCACAAGGCTGTTTCTAAAGCTGTGATGGGGAACCAGAGGCTCTTGTGAAACGTCAGATCTTCCACTGTCCTGACTTTCCCTTGAAAAACCCATTAGGAAGAAGTTCCTTTGGGGCAGTGGCATAACATGCTGAAAAAGGACAAAATGTCCCAGCTCACACCAGAGAGGCAGCAGTATAGATCGAGGTGTCTGTGCTGTCACAGCTGTAAGAACAGAATACATTATGAGTGCTAATTATATTAATTAAAGTTGTGCTGCTGTTTGTGGGAGCATTTCCAGAGAGGAATGCAGATTTTCCCCATTGTTTTATTTCCAGACAGAAGCTGGAGGCCTGACAGGGGCCGAGTCTGCACAGCACAAGAACATACGTGCTGCGATTTCTGAAATGTAATACCCAAAGTATTTTAAAAATGCAGTCACTGAAAGCAGCATTCCTTTCCTTTGGATTGATGCCCTAGAGATTCTGAGGCATGAAGCATGTTTGCTTTCCCTAGCACCCCTAACCTGAGCCGTGCACACAGATGCCTGTCCTGGGAACTGCTTTGTGCCTCAGTTTACCTCCAGTTTCAAGAAAGGAACTGAGATAATTAATCTTCCTCTGCCTCCTTGTTTTATTCGGGACATCCACTCTTCAGGACCTTAGCCTGTGACTTTACATAGCCTAACACTATGGGACTGTCACTTTTTGACTCTAACAAAGCAATGTCAGCACTGAAGAGGTGCTCCTCTATATGGTCTGGGAGGAGTCCTGGACAGTGGAGAGCCCCTCCGGCTTCAGGGATGAGCTGTGCTGTTTATTGATCTTGCAGATTCTCCTCCTTTCAGCCCCTCCTGCTCAGCTCAAACCCCAAGAGCATTTCATGGGGAGCACTTCTGTAGGTTTCACAGCGCTCTCACCACTGTTTGTTCCTTTTTCCTCCTTGCCAGTCAGCAGGGCCCCGCTGCTGAAGCTAAAACAAGGCAGCATCTCCAAGGGGCAAGGTCCTTCATTGCGCGGTGCTCTCGCCTTGGGGAGGAGAGGGCAGCTGCAAGTGGGAGGAATGGGCTGTCTCTCGGCACAAGTGCGCTATTTCTGGGCTGAGGACGATGCAGAGCCCTGGGTGTCTCCTTACGGGGGCTGCAGAAAGCATTGTCCCTTCTCCTCGTGCCTTCTCACCAGCGTGAGACCGGAGGGATTGCAGGGTGCCTGTGCCAGCTCCTGCCCGCTGCTGATGCAGTCCCCTCAGCCGTCTTAGCACTGAGCATTTGCAGAGCAGCCTCAGTCTGACCTGGCCAAGACCGTCTCGTTTTCTATCTGGATTCATTTAACAGTAGCCAACTCTTGCCCTTTCCTCAGCAAGAGCATTTCTCCCTCTCTACTTAGCAGCCTATTTTCTTAAAAACCTGTAAGAACACAGCCTCTCTCCCAGACTGACTGGGGGTCTTATGAGCTGTTAGAGAACCTTGAGCTTCTCTTCTCTGAGCATCTGGATAGTTAAACATAGTGGAGGGGCCAGATCTAGTAGAACCTGAAGAAAAGTCTCGCTTTAGCTAAATGTCATTTGTAAAACTGGCAAAAGCTGATGCAGGAAAGAAGATGTGCATGCTGTGTGCAGGTCAGCAATGCTTGTGTTTGCCTGCTCTCTTCAGCACCTGGCCTTGTATTGGCCTTCCCTCTTCTTCAAACCAGAACGAGGAAACCTGTTCAGCTCCCTCCCAGCTTCTGACTTAAGGAAGAGGAGTAGAAATAGATTTTGGGATTGGAGAAAGGGCTTTGTGAAGACTTTCCTTCTGCCCCAAGGTAAGCTCGGTGAATTATTAGGATCAGCACATGTACTTTTCTACATTACTAGATGCAGTAATGGTTGTGTCTCTACAAGCTGTAGATTCAGGTCGATCAGTTGGTATATGGTTTGCTACAGAGAGAGAAAATGATGACAAAGACCTTATCAGTATGATTTGGGTGAGGGAGAATGCTTGGGAAAAGAGCAGTTTTAGTCCTCAGCCCTACTACAGCCTAGTGACGAGATCCAACATAAGCCATTTCATCCCAGCACGAAAAACAGGGCCAGGAGCATTTCTTTTTGTGGCACATCTGAGCTGCCTGCCAGCACCTCTTGTAGGGACTGGATCCTGTCCTGAGGAGCAGACACAGCTGCACTGACCACAGTGCTCATGCCCACCCCAGTAACCTTTGCGAGGCCCGAATGTGGCACACAGACCTGGCCTTGCTCATCCGAAGCAAAGGGGCAGGTACCAAGGTGTTTATGATATCCTACATGTTATCCCTCACTGCTGCAGCCCCTTGCTCCCACTCCCCCAGCAGCTCTGGTTTAGCAGTGTCTAAAAGATTTAGTGCAGCTACACTCGCTATTGCTCTGCCTAATCTTCCCCATTTCCAGGGACATCCAGCTCTCTCTTTGTTTTTCTGCTGTTTGTTGTACCAAAGATTTGAGCCTTTCCATCTTTCAGCTTGATACCTTTCTGAGCAAATGTAATCTAATGCTTACAGCAGTTTTTCTGAGGCACAATGTGTTGTCCTTCCAGTACAAGCTGTCTCTGTTGGCTCAAAACTGCAATAACAATTATCTGTAATAATCTTTCTTGTTCAGCCTGTATAAGGGAGCTTAACTACAGAAGATGAACTTGAGAATTTTCCTATCCCTCGTCTGATACAATCCCAGGCTGGCTTTTATTTCCTACCCCTTTGTGATAATTAGATGGTGGTGAAACCTGAGTGGAAGTTGTCTGGGCTCAGAGAGCTGATGTTTGCTTCCTATGACATATGAAAACAGGAGGAGAGTGGGTGAAAAACACTGGGTCACTCTGCTCTCACAAGACTTACAAGAGACAAACAGCAGCTCATCTTCATCCTGAAATAATCACTCGCAAAGTTAGAGCTTTACAGGTGGGATGTGTCAGCTGCAGTCTTGGGAAGAGTTCCTGCCTTCTGAATCAGTGCCCAAACAGGTCAGCTCAGCAGGTGACGAATATCTGTTCCCATCTTCTGCTTTCTAGTGGCGCATCTTCACCAACATCAGTCTCAAAGTGTTCCTCTCCCTCATGGCCTCTTTCCCCAGGCAGCCTTGCTCTGCTCTCGCAGCCCTGAGGCCCAGGATGGTGCTATCTACGCATGAAGCAGAGGAAGGAGCCCAGTGTGGGGTTTGAGGAGGCTGTGCGTGGGGAAGAGAGGAGAGAATCATGCTGGTGCAAAAGGGTGATGAGCCCCCGAGAGCTCAGGTCTGGCGGTATGGGCTGGGATGGTGTTCTGGGGTGAATGGTCTTGGTAATGCCAGAGCTGTGTCCCCCATCCTCACACCTACAGCCAAAGGGGTTGCTCTGGCTGGAGCTGATGGGAGCTGCTGGCCACAAAACTGTCTTGTGTCACTGAAAATCAGGGAGAAAGAGGAGACAAACAGCATTTCTCACACATCTGCAGAGTTCAGGCTCTGGGGATTGCACCTGGGAACATTGCAGGATCCTGATTTATAAAGGGCTTGCAGGCTGACCACAGGTTGCCTTTATTCCTTTGCTTTCTGTGGGTTCACCTGTGGGTGAGCTGAGCTGTGTGTTGCTTGACAGAAATTGCTTCTGACACTGTTGATGTCTTCGGCTGGAGCTAGGAGACCCGAGTGGGTGCCCACACAGCAGGACTGGGGACGTGAATGCAGTGGGGTTGGGAGCCTGCGGTGCTGGAGACATGGGACTGCACTCCAAAAAGCATGAAAAATAGCTAAAAAGAATGTCTTCAGAAGGGTCTAAAATACAGCGCTGCTGCCCAGCCAAGGGAATTTTATAGAAAGCTAAAGAAAAAAAAAGGTAAGGTGTGAGCTTGGGCTCATTTTGCAAGCTGGCCTGAAGTCAATCTGTGTCCTTCACATCCGAAGGAATTGCCCTCAGGCACTGGGTGTCTAACCTGTAACATTCACTGGGTGTCCAGGGGCACTTGGCAGGGAAAACAGGGCTTCAGCAGGTGTCAGGAGCCGATACCTTATTGTGGGTTCCTTTTCCAGATGAACTGATGGCTGTTCTGGTCTCAGCAGTGCCAATTTCCTCTCATCACAAAATATCTAAGCAGCCAAATAGCTCTTGTTATTTATGTTTGAGGGCTGCAGCTCTCCTTGAGAGTCTAAAGCAAGCTTAAAAATCCAATTTTTCTTCAGGATAGAAGACTTCACTTTGGAGTCATGTTTTTGTGTGAGCTTGATGCTCTCAGGCCTGGTATCTGCTTGGGATGTCTGGGTTTTACACTGACTGTGGTTTCCTTTAGTAGCTGCTAGAGCTTTTTAGGGGTTGATGCTTCTGTGGGATCTCTGTAGCCATCTCCAGGCTCCAAGGTCTCTGCTGGAAGGCTGGGATCTCTGCCCTGTTCAATCCACATGCCAGCAGGCTGTGGGACCTGGTGCCAGTCCTTGGGCAGCCTAGGAGGAAAGCAGGCATCCAGTTTCTGCAAAAAAATTCAGCTGAGATTCATGAGATCTAAGATGTTTTGGGTGAAACCTTGTATGGTTTTCTTGGTGCAACAAGGGTTTGAAAGGCTCCTAATCAGCCCTGCCTGGTTCTGCTACTCACATCCCCACTCAAGGAACCCCGGTATCCAGCGCTGCACTGCAAATGTAGAGCAGAGAGACAGCGTCCTGCCTGGAAAAACTGGGACTTTCTGGTGTGGGTTGGTCCATCTGGGTTCCAGGTGGGGCCCCTGTGTGATCTGTGTCCCTGCACTGCTCCTGTCATGTTTTATCTTTGGTCTGTGTACTGTCCTGGCCGCATTCTGGTTTTTAATGCTGCTGTTAGCAGCAGGAAGCAGGACACGGGTTATGTTCAGTGTTTTCTCAGTGAAATCAGCAGCTTTCCTGGCTGTGCCCCAGCCTGAGTGTTGATGCATTCCTCTCTGCTCCAGGCTAGAAGCAGCACCTGCCTAGCAGTCAGCTCTGAGATGATGCCTACTGGGCAGCCTGCTTAATGAATTACAGGCTGAGGAAATTAAAAGCAAATGGAAAAGGAATGATAACAAGCAGAAGGGGTGGTTGCTGGCACTTTCTCAGGGTATTTAATTCTTGGCTGATTCCTGCTATTTTTCCCCATCTTTTACATTGACTTCCTTCCTTCCCTTTGCTGCACAGGGATCTCTGGACGCCTGGTGGGGCTGGATGCAGCTGTGCCTGGGTGGCCCCTGCTCACTGCACAATGAGCTGGAGGCTCAGAGCATCACCTGTCCCTTGTGCCATCCCCACCACACCTGGCTGCTCATTGCCACAGACCTGTGGCTGGGGAGGCACAGAAGCAGAGCTCTGAAATGCCTGGGCAGAGGCACGTGCCTGTTGCTGGGTCCAACTGCCAAGAGTATGAATAGGTCTTAACTATGTTTTTGGCTAGGTTTCCCTCAGAACCGAGGCTCTCATGGTGTGTGTCTTTGTGTGTCTCCCTGCTTTGCTTTTGTTTCTCTCTCTGTTCATCTCTGCTCTGTGCTGAGGGTGCCCTGCTCTTGCCCTTCCTTGTCCTGCCTCGTGCTCTCACAAGCACTGGGGGTATGGTTGGGAGGGATCAAATAAAATACTCACTTGACTTCTGCTCTGGCAGATGAAAAAGCCACATCAGAACCTGAATCAATGTGTGGGGCAATTCTGTCTGCCTTGGAGGGACCAGCAATCAATTCAGATGCTCTGGTACCTTACTGGAATAATGCCAAATCCCACAGAGATTCGTGCCACCCCAAAAGAGGCTTCTCTCCCCCTGTTTTTCTCCTCCTGCCTGAAGAGAAGAGAAAGCTTCCAGCCCACTCAGGAGTCTCTCTCTGGAAATGAGCCTCAGTACCGAGAGTATAAAACTTTGCAGCAAACCCATAAATTCCCATGTAATGTTTCCTATGAATTCTCCTGGATTATACTGCAGGTTTTATTAACGCTTTCTAACAAACCCGCCACTCGTGACATAACAAGCCAGTCAAGTGCTATCTGGGGAAAGTGTGTTGTGCTAATTTTTAAAAATTTTTTATTTCTCCTGCAGTCAATCCTTCTGCTCCTCCCTCCCCACACAGACACTTCTGCCACCAAAGGGTATCAGAATCAACTTTATGTTGTCTATAAAACCAGGTCATGGTCAGTTCAGTCCCTCTGCAGCTGTTTCTATTCCTGTGGTCATTCAGATGGCTGCAGACTTGGAGCAAGATGCAGAGCAGGAGAGTTTATGGCTGGACAGATGAGCCAGGGAGACCGAGAGGCTTAAAATATAATTAGCCATGTGTTGCAGAAGGGGTGAGCAAGGTGCAGTGAGATCGTGTGATTCCAAAGGTGCTGTGTGGGATTCGGGGCAGAGGCAGAAAGAAAAGGGCACATCCCCTCGTTCCTGAAGTCACAACAAGCTTTTCTCAGTCCCTGTCTGGTGCAGGAATCCCTGCTCTGTGCTGTGCGTGGTGTGGTAATCAACAGGAGCTGAGTAAAGTCTCCTGATCAGGAAAAACAACCAAAACTCTGTTGCATGATGAACACAGGGAGGGCTCAAGTTTGCAAGTGCCTGTTGATCCCTGGGCTGCTCCAGAGCCCCTTGAGAGTTTGCCTGCTGGGAGCTGTGGTCCTCAGGGCCCTGCTCCTTGGCTCCCTGTCAGGAGTGGGCTGAGGCTGTAGAGGAGCAGCTCTGGAGGGACCACAGGCGTGAGTCAGATGAGAAAAGCATCTCTGTGTGTACAGCACTTGTACACCCCCTGGGCGACCTGCTGGATGATCCCTGGAGGGAGCAAACAAGTAAACTGAACCCAAAATGCCAGAAAACAGCACTCTGGCTGAGCCAAGGGCTGAACTGCTTCCATAGCAGCGAGGACATTGCTGTGTTATGGGGGATAAATAGTTACACCTGAAATAATGCTCACAGATTTCCAGGCATTGATCCAACTTGGCTTGCAGGTCTCAGGCCTGGGAAATAGGCTTGAATGTTATAAAAGGTATAAATTACTTTAAATTAATCATTGATTTAATCCGTCTCTCCAGAAGCTGGGATCACCATGCTATTGAATCAGGAATAAGCTGCAGTTGCATAAAGAACTATTTGAAAAATGCACATACTCAGTGCTCTGGCTTTCTGCTCTTTCTATGAAGCACACACCATTTCCCACTGAGATGAGTAGGTGTTGTACAAGCCCCAGCAGCGAGCAGAAAATCTCACAGGGAAGTGCCAGTGCACTTTCAATGCACCCAGCACCAAATTGCACCCGTTTGAACACGCAGAGGAGCCAGCAGAAGATTCCTCCCGGGTGAGTTAGGGATGGGGAGAGCATTTGCCTCCAATTTTATAAAACGGAGTTAAATGTGACAAGCACCCAGGTGAGCCTGTGATCCTTCTGTGCCTGGGGATGCCCTGAACATCCTCATGGGTGAGCTGGTGGTAAAAGCCTGGAGACAGTGAAGATGTGGGGCCCTTGGTAAGGTGAAGCTTGTCAGGAGGTTGGAGGCCTTGGAGAAGATGCTGGAGACCATCTGATGAGCTTCTTCCCTGTCAAAGCAGTGCTGACTACTCTTGTGGGCAGCCTGGGAGCTGGGGGAGCAGAGGAGGAAGGCTGGGGGCACACATGAGAAGTCCCCTCCAATAATTTCATTGGAGGAAAGATGACAGCAAGGTGATGGCTAGGCTAGAAAACATGCTAAGGGAGCAGAAAGAAGCAATAGGGGAAATGCTTAATAATTTACAGACTTTTGTAAAGATGTGGCAAGTCACTGAGCCACTGCATTAATGAGGTAGCAGTCGTGAGCAGGCTCCTTTCAGCACTCCCCGAGACTGCTCCTGGCCTTTGTCTTGGGTGCAAAGGGAAACACATCAGCTGAAAGCTCTCCCCGAGGTACCTAATGAGGCGCCCTTGTTAGCTGAATCTCCAGAGCTGCCTCTGTGTGTGCTCCCAGCCTGTGCCATGCACAGTAAAACTGATGCATGGTGCTGCTAACACAGTTCAGCCCTAATTGGAAAGGGATGGGAGCGTGCAGTCAAACCCCGAGAAAGGATGGGAGAAGCAAGTCTGCATGGAAACCAACAGCAGCCATTAAGAAGGGGGTTTCTTCACTGGAGAAAAGCTCTGTGCTGGCTGGGCAGGGGCCACAGGTCAGAACTGCAAATGAACACTAAGCAGAAGCTCAGGTCCCCATCCCTGTCTCTGAGGAGGCAGGGAACGTTCAGTCCTCACCTTACCACAAAGCCAGAGGAATTCTTCCATACCTCCTGTCCTCTTTTAGAGCAATGAATGATCAATTAAAGAGCACATGTGAAAGATGAGGTGGAACCTTGTGTTCAGAGAAGACTATCTCACTCTTTCTGTATGAGTGTCACAGAAACAGTCTTCCAGTGTCTTTTCATCAGCTGGGTTTATTCATTTTTCTTTCTCTTCCTTAATCATGTTTGCAGCATCTCAGGCTTTTCAGAAAATGGCTGGTGAGTTCATCCTGTGTCCAAACACGCCTCAGTACTTTTAAGGCAATCTCTCACTTGCTGGGCATGAGAAATGGTTGCAGTTCCACTCAGGCTTCATTAGGTCCTGCAGCTCTTTCCCCAGCAGTTTGCTTTAGCACTAACCACCTCCCTCAGTCAAACCAGTGCTGGCCAGGCTTTCTCTCCCAGCCTCAGTTTCTTACCCTCAGCCTGAGCTGCTGGGGTTTTTTATTGCACAGTTAGATCTTCAAGATGTTGGATACATGGACTACTTTTCTCCAATTTGCATAAAATGGTGGTGAATAATTCTAGGCACCACTTCTACTGCCCAAGGAATAGATAAACAGTGACTCCTCACACAGGCAGGTTAAGTGTCCTTACTCTCTTTTCACAAATTATTTAGTATGAAAAAGTGTGAAACCCTTTATTTTCTGCAGACCTTAGAGAGTGCTCAGCTGGTGGCTGCCAGGCCCCTTGGCAGTGGGATGGGGCAGGATGTTTACAGTATCTTTGCACTTGTGCTGTGTCTCTGGATGATGCACAAACTCTGGGAAGCCTCTGCACCTCAGTTTCCTCCTGTGCCAAATGTGTGTACCACCATTCCCCTGTGCTCTTTGAGACAGAAATCCCTTACATCCATGTGTTTATGTAGTACCTGCCACATGAACACACATTTGGTCCCCGAGCTCTGCGGAAGGGCTGAAATGTTAGTGTTACAAAAAGCAGACTGAAAGGTGATGAGGGAAGGGGTGTGTGGCTGTGACCACATCTGCGCTGCTGGAAGTGTTCCTGGTAAGCTAACATCTGCTTTCAGTAGCACTTTATGATTTCTCAGCTCTACACATCTTGCTAAAGAGTATGTCAGATTTAATCAGAATCTCACATTATCCTGGTAGTGATGATATCCAAGCACCCTTCGTTTGATTCTGGTCTGAATCAGTCTGCTGGGTGAGGAGTTAGCAGGATCTCACTGCTGCTCAAGGCAGCTTTTCCCTGCCTGCACTCTCTGTGTGGAATGGGAGAGAAAAACTGCGCAATTTCAGCGACTTACAAAATTAAATAGCACTAAACAGTGTCTCCAGAAAGGTGTCTCAGTCTGGCTCCTGTCCTGCCCCATCAGTTATTCACTCAGCTGTAGCAGGTGAGCAGCACTTCGTTGTATCTGCAGGCGCAGTTACAGGCCAGTGGTGTTCATCCAGACCCCTCTGCTCCAAACCCACGACACAACACCTCCTGTCATGTCTCCGAAGCGGTGTCACAGGAGAGAGGTACATTTCCTGTCTCACCGGTTCATGGATCCCATCACTCAGTGCTGTGGTGAAACAGGAACCTCTGCTGTGTGCCTGTTGTTTAAAAGAAGAGATGACCGCTCTTTCCAGGAGCTTGTTTGACTTGGGATACCTCACCTCTCTCTTCAGCTACTGCAGATAAAACTCGGCAAGAGTTACCGGATCACAGTGCTGCTTTCTGCTGAGGATCCGATTCCAAAGCCTGCTGAGTTAATCATGTATGAGCTGCCATAATTTTCATAGCACATAATTATTATGGGATTTCTTTTCCTTCTCTGGATCCTGCTCTTGAAGGCATTAGCTGCACGCCCACCACATGCCGCGAATCTCAAACCTGTGCGAAGCAGCTGCTCCTTACGGACCAGTGGGTGGTTATGGGGACTTGAGGGGGCTGTGCTTCTCCGTGTCTGCTACAGACAAACACAGGACTTTGGTCTGTGGTGTCTGAGGGCTGAATCCCTCCTGACAGCAGGTACTTGGAGGGAGAGGAGAAGCTGCTCACTGTGTCCGCTGATGATGCTGGGAGGGCAACGCAGGAACAGAGAGGCAGAAAGATTANATATTAATACGCCGGCCATTCACCACAACAACTGTGTCTGCTGATGATGCTGGGAGGGCGACGTAGGAACAGAGAGGCAGAAAGATTAAGTGTATTAGGAGAGAGGCTTCGTGGCAGAGCTAATGAGTTGGAGTCAAGTGCTTTAAAGAGATGCTTTCCTGGGCTCTGTGTAAAATAAAACTCGTGCAGGCACAATGGTGCTAGGCAGGGTTTGACGTGATGACCTTATAACCACTTCACTGAAGGATGTGATTAATGACCTGTGCTTTGTCAGGGCATAACTCGATATCCCGTATTGAGGTGGCAGACATCTGCTCTCTGCCAGGCGGTAAATATTCACAGGACAGCATCCTATGGACCTTGTTCACAGCCTGCTGAAGTCACTGCAACCACTTCCATGAAGCTCTGTGGGATCTGGGTAAGCCACAGAAAGATCCAGTCTGGTTCTTTACCCACCCCACAGTTGAGGAGGTAAGATACTCATTGAAAAGATTTTCAGAACTTCCAATTCTGATCTTTAATTTTCACTTAATTCTTGCTTATTTTGCAGCTGTGAAGAGTTAAGGACTCACCTTGAGAATTGTTCTACTGTTATACTGCAGATCAAGCCATGGGGGACCTGAGAGTTTTTGTAAGCCACAAAAACTTTTTAGACATCACACCTGTGTCCAAGCTGTTGGGTATTTTGAAGGGACAGGAACTCTATCACCCTGACATTGCTTTTCTGCCTGTATTTCCAGATCTTAATCATCCTTGTAGACTGTGTGCTGCCTTGTAAAGCCTCAGCCCTTGGGTGAAGACTGTTGGATGAGAAACAAAAGCGTCAGCGCCCTAAGCAGTGACAGACTGATCAAGGACATGTCTCCTCTTCAAACAGAAACACCATCTGTTCATGATGTTGAGTCTGACATCCCTCAAAGCTAGATTTTCCAGGAATCCAAACTGGTGAGAGTAATGCGATTTGTGCTGCGGTAATTAGTATCTCTTGTGGTCTGGCATGCTACAAGTTGACCATCAGGTGGGTATAACAGGCACAAATTAAGTTTCTTTTTGTTGGCTCACAAAGCAGCATCAGACCTGTTTCAAAGGGGGGTTTGGTCTCCATGTCCAGGGACAGGTTGAATGTGGAAAGCTACAATCCCTCATTTTACTGATAAGTATCTTAGCCTGCTTCCACTGGGAAATAGATTCTGTTGGTCTAAATCACCATGTGGCTGCTTTTCCCCACGGGGATGAGAGGAATGAACGTATTTACACCTGAGGCACCTGAGAGCACGTTTGCAGTCAGGGTCTGATGTTGTCCATGGCTCAGCTGGGCAGCGGTACCTTGTTCGAAGGGGTACTGGGGTGCCTGGATGGACAGGAAGACACTGCGGGCAGGACAATGGATCCCTGGGTGGATTTGGCTCCTAAGGCTGAACTCAGGTGGTCCATCATCCACAGTCAGAAGGTGGCACAGCTGGCTGGTCTTTCCCTCTGTGTAGGGCTCAGCCACAAGAATGGTTATTGCTTTCTCTCAGATTCCATCACCTTTGTTTTTCTTCATCATCAGAATTCCAGTGCTGGTTTGTGATGGCACCTCAATCCCATCCTCAGGAATGTCCTCAAATTCACCTGAGGCATACTCCCAATAGCAGAGCATAAATCCTCTTGGAAGGCCAGTTCCTTGTTCACGTGGTGCCTCATGTTTGGGGACTGACTCTGTTCCCATGCACATCAGTGGTTCCTGTGGTGACACCCACATGCAGATCAGATGTATTGGTGTATTCTTCCTGGAGAAGAAGGGAAAAATAAGGAAAACTATTATAATATGTAATATGTGACATCCAATGTATAATCTCTAACACATGAAGCACACTCTGATTTCAGTTTATGAGGAGCAAACAGTCCTTCAACTAAAATCTTTACCAGCCCTTCCTTTAAAGAAGAAGATGTAACACCGAAGTGTGTGATTAACAGCATTTGAAATGATGAAGTAGAGCTACCGATGGGCACGGTGTGTGGTTTTGTCTCTTCCGGATCAACTGCACTTTGGTGTGATCTGCCTGGCACAGAGAGCCATGAGGTGACAGAGGAGGATGAACTGGGTGTTTGCCTCCTGGGTGAATAAAACCACGTAATTTCAGGCCTTGTCTTCCAGTGACGCTGCTTGCTAATTAGACTGTCAGTGGCAACCTTTGAGAACTAAACACAATAGACATAATCCTCCCTGCAAGGTAATTAAAAGTATTTGCCCCTGGCCGATAACTGACCCACTGATTTCTTCCTGTTTGAGAAAGCTTTATAAAAAATTACCGAGCTGTTTGTGTAACAGGACAGCCACTTGCACAGGTGTTTCCTGTCCACTGACCTTTCAGTGTTGTGAGAAGATGTCATAGGAAGGAGAAACTTGTTTGAAATTCTGGAAGCTTGTTTTGTTTGTTTGTTTGTTTGTTTGTTTGTGTGATGGGGAAAAAACTATCTCCAGATTATTTAAAAACCCATAACAAACCACAAAAGCGTTCTGGTAGACCAGCAGACCAGAGGGTTGAGGCAAAGCTTTAGTGATGCTGGATATCAGGCTGGTGGTACTGGCTGACTGCCCAGCTGAGATCCCCATGTGTCCAGGGCCCAAATCCCAAGCAGTGTGGCATGAGGACAACTCTTTACACCTTTCTCAGTCTGTCTTCCAGCACTGTTATTTGAGCCCTGCTCTGAGGGGTTTGATGTACAGCATGAGAAGCACTGGGCATGGGAGCATAGGCTGACGGAATCAGGGACAGCTGGCCCAGATGCTTTAGCTCATGAAGACACTGCTGCTCATGGTGAGAGAGCTCCTGGGAGGGAAAAAGTAGGAATCATCCCTGCTGAGATGCACTGAGTACATTGGATATTGCACTTGTCCTGAGGGAGACTAGGTATGAAGTGTGGCTGCCAGGTCTCTCTGATCAGAAAAGCCAGTTTGGGTCCGTATTCAGAAAAGACAAAATTTTCTTCCTTGATGTGAGAAAAGTCATGTAAAGTTATAGGTAAAAAAATCTACTTTAGCTATTATTCTGCCTCAACAGCTGTCAGTATCACAGATTAGGAGGACAGTGGCAAACCTAGAGCAAGCTCTCCTCCTCAGGTCATTCCCAGTGATAACATTGTGTGCCTGGAGCTGCAGCTGGTCTGTTGTGTTTGACAGGTCCAGCTGTGTCTGTGTTTCTGAGCACATTAATACTGGTGTTGTCCAGGGCAGAGTCCTGTGATTTTAATTACACAATGTACAAGGAGGTGTGTCCTTCATGGGTTTAGATCTTCTGCATAGTAATTTCACAGCTGCCACTAGGAATGACAAATACTAAAATTTTGCCTCTATTTTGATGTTATAGACACATAAACGTTGCAGAAATTGGCCTTTGCCTCTTCTGAATTTCCAGAGACAGCTCAGAACGCAGAACCATTAGCCAATGAGGATCCTGCCATAGTGCAAATGTTCACACAGACATGGTGGCATTTAGAGTTGGTTTGGAGCAACAGCAGGTTCAGCCTGGCATTTCCTTCCCTTAAGAGGCAATTAAACTGTAAACTCACAGGGAGGTGCCAGATCTGGAGACCTCATGGAAATCTGCAGGGGGACGTTTCTGCAGTGACCTTTGTCTAATGATCTTATTCAGGGACATCAACTCCCTGACAATCTGTGCCTCTGATGGGCACGGTTCAGCAGGCAGCAGCATGGGCTGTGCAGTTTGGTCCTGCTGTGCTGCTGGCCTGCTGCTGTTCCCTTAAATGCTGCTTATGTGCTTTCCCTCAAGTATTAGTCCCAACCGAAATCCTATGAAACCTCCATGGAACATTCTCACCCTTCCCACCTTTTTTCAGTCATTCTCACATAGAGAAGAACCCCTCATAAGCAGTGTGATGTCTAAGGGCTTCCTATTGTGCCAGTGACCATGCTGACCTGCTTCAGGCCAGGAGGTGGTGGCACTGAAGCCCAGCCTTTGTGGGTGCAAGAGTGCCCGAGACGGATTTCTTAGGGCTGAAACCAGAGTCAGGAACTGACGGTGGGAAAAGGCAAGCATGCAATGTTGCCTCACATTCAGAAATTTCTGACTTCATCTAATTTCTGAATTCAGCAGAAGCTGGGAACAAACAGTTTCTCCCAGAGGAATATTATTTCTAGTCAGCACAGGGTTGGGATCTTTCCTCTAAAGAAGGCAGGGCTTCCCATTTCCTGGCAAGTTTGAAGCTAGAAGCCATCAGTCTGGCAGAAGCCCCTTGGCAAATCATGAATGCTCATGAGCTATCAAAGCTCTGCAAGGAAATGAATCTGCTCTGATTTATACCGGTGGGAAATCTAGCCTTTAATTTTAGTTCTTGAATTAGCAGTTGTTTTAATCACATGAACGCAGTCTGCCAGTTGTCAGGGCCACATATGCGAAGCGCAGAATTACTGCTTCAGTGGAGCCCGAAGTACGTAACATTTCAGCAAAGCCTTTTTTTGGGGTTTATGGACCATTAAGAAGAAAGTGTGATGGAGAGTCATGCAACAGCCAAAGGGGAGCAGGAGCAGCCTTCTTCATCACTGCTTTGTGCAATTAGGGAACAACTGACAGGTCATTCAGTATTAATTGGCCCCCTTGGAGCCTGAGCTTTATGAATGCTATTACACAATGTGAGAGCAGTGGGCTCAAATCAATGACCCTGATGGTCTCTCCCCCTCTGACAGCCACTGTTCCTACAAAAACATGGCTTATTGGACTGTTCCTGCTGGACTCTGGGGAGTTACACAGAGAATGAGTTCAGCCACTCTGGTTTTCTACCCAGCAACAGTCAGCAAACACTAAAAACCAGTTCTGCCACATGTGGAACTGTCTCTCTCAGAGGTGCCATGGGGAGATTTTCTCCACAAAATCTTGCATTGTACATTCTCTCATCTATTTTCTGGTAGGGTTGAGTACACGGAGACATTTTGAACTTCATGTTACAGGTCCAGGGAACCCCTAGAGGAGACACTGCATCTCTGGAAAGGTCTGAAATGAGATTTCCCCTGTTATTTTTCTTTCTATAAGCCCAGGCAGTCAATACCTCTGATCAATGCTGCTTTTCTGATACCCTCCTGCCCTCTTGCTCCAGCCATGCAGTGTGCTGTTGGCATTACTCAAGCTAAGGAGAACACAGAGCTGTCTTCTTCAGCAGAGACTGAACCCCTTTCTGCGAAGTTTCTTTTTGCCTGGATTTCTAGGATGACCTGTAAGGTGAAACGCAATATGGTGCAGCAGATGATGACGCTGTATTAAGAATCCTCAGGTTGAAGTGGTGCCTGGAGGACAGAGAGAATTGCTCATTCCTCCTCAGTGATTTCTATCTTTGACCTTTGTTTTTCACTGCCTCTGTTACCTTTCTCCCCTCTCTCTCTCCCTCATGAAAGCGACAATCTGCAAGAGAGGGGAGCATGATTGATGTTCAGTCAGCTCCAGCCTGGTTCATACAGGATTCTTCGGCAATAAACTGGAGAAGAGCCTCTGCTCAGCTGTCACTGGCAGCAGCCAGGCTGGTTACAGCAGTGTGGGCATGGAGAGCAGACGAGGACATCTGAGTGTCAGCACGTCTTAAGCTCTGGGAGAATTACCTATGCTCCATCCAGTGCACAGCTCGCAGTTTGCCATGTTTCCTGTGCTCGCCAGCTCTGCAAACAGAGATTGGGCTCTTAACATGGGAGTTAAGATCTGGCTGTGCTTGCAACTGAGTCTAGCATGAGGCGTGGTTTCAGACCAAGTACTTCTAAGTGTACTATAGATCTGATTGCTCGTTTGAAACATTAGTTTTACATCTGGGGACGGGGGTTTTTTTTATTTTTTAGCACCTCCCCACACCCTGGACGTTGCACCTCTGGAGGTCCTGTCTCAGCACCTCTCACTGCCGGCCGCCCAGCAAAGACTCCCTGCACGCATCTGTCAGGCATCCCCACACCATCCAAAGGCAGCGCACGCCGGTTGTATTTTTTTTTTATTGTTATTCGTTACGTGCATTTCAAACCTTTGAGAGATCCGTGCCTCGCTGCAGCATCGGCGAGCCTGCATCGTATTCCTTGGCACTCGGCGGTGTCTCCCTCTCTCCCCCGCGGCGGCCGCGCTCCGCTCTCCGCCCCGGGCCGCCGGAGCGCGGCTGGGGCTGACCCTCGGCGGAGATGCGCTCCGGGGTTTTTCCTCTCCCTGGGGGAAAAAGGGGCTGTTCTGCTCCGGGCACTTCTGTCAGCTGAAGGGGGCGGGAGCTGCAGCCTTGAAGTAGAAAAGGAAGAAGGAAAAGCGGCGGGGAGAGGGTGAGCGGTGCCGGACAGCGGTGGGCGGTGGGCTGAGCCTCCTGGGCACCGCGGGCTCGGGGAGGAGGAGGCAGGAGAGGATGCGGCGGGGCAGGGATGCTGCGGCTGAACACCCATCTGCCTGAGGAGGACAACATCGTCCTCCGAGGGGAAGGAAGAAAGTGGGAGGAAAGCGGCCGAGCTCGCACGGAGCCCGCTGAGCTCTGCCAAGGACTGCCCGCCTGACACCCCAGCAAAGTTTCCTGAGCTCGGTGACAAGAGGGGAGGAGGGATGTGAGATCCTTCTCCCCCCAGCGCACAGCTGGGCTTCCAGCCCCGGTTCTGCTGGGACTAGCCATGGCTTTGTCATCCTCGGCTGAAGGGTGAAGGTGAGACCCGGGGCAGCCGCTCTCTCCACCGCCTTCCCTGGCTCCACGCTCCAGCCCAGGTAACTATCCTACCCTTCCAGACACCGAGGCTCTCTCTGGCCCTGCCAGAGAGTTTCCCAGCAGTTTGCCCAGGAAAAAAAAAGTCTTGTTCTTCTCCTGCTAGCTAAACGCTGCGTGCCTGTGTGTTTGTGAGCCTGCCTCTGTGTGGGGTGGTTGTAGCTGTCTGACTGCAATTTCTGTTTGCTGATCACTGTCATTATTTTTCTGTGCCATCACACTTCTGGAGAGGAGACTCATCCATGGTCTGTCAAATATTTTCGTTGTGCTGCTGCACTGAGGCAGTGTGGAAGGATGGCAGCTCAATTTCTCTCCACTACAACTAAGGGGGAAGTGTGCTTAGCTGTACATGCTGCTGGTGCTGCTGCTTTGGCTTCAAACGATGCTCCTAAAATGCTGGCTGAATATGTCAGTATGCCCTTCGAGCTCTAGGAACTCTCAGAGATATGGATGAAGGTCTCTCTTTGTCCCCCTGAGAGTAAAGGGAGGGGTGGATATTCCCCTGGAAGAAGTCATTAGAGCCTCTGGATTTCCATCATGCCACCTTGAGTGTGCAGCTTTTATTTTTGCGTAGCAGTGCTTGCAGTAGTGCATTTAAGCTGAATTATTGTTTGGAGAAGAAACCTACACTCTAACTGGTAAGAAAGGAACCTGTTTCAAACAAAGAGCCCAAAGACAACTTTTTCCACTCCTGATGGAACAGAAGTCGGTCATTTTGAACGGAATAATTTGGCTTAAAAGTCGGTAATTTTTTAAGCCATTGATTTTGCTGTAGTGAAAGGTTAAAGCTGCCAGATATGCTCAGGCAGGTCAGCAGTGGGAGCTGACCCACATCAGCCCAGCCTTGTGGCTGAGAAGGGGATGGAGGAGCATCAGCCTGTGCTTTAGGAGATGACAGAAGAGCAAAGATGCTTCTGTTGTACATGACAAGCAGACTAAACGTGGACTTTATGTTGTCATGGGGCCTTATTAGAGGATAGCATAAGGCATTCTGTGGCTGTGGTTGGTTTTTTTCTTTATCCTCCACTGCTCTATTGGCTTTCTCATCCCCATGTCATCTGGTTTTCTAACAGGAATCCCTTGTGTATAATCCCTGATGTTTTATATGGAGATCAAGACAAAAGCAACCAGTGATCTACTTTCTAAGTGCTCCCAGTCCAAACACTTCTACGTGCTGTTTGTTACCCTGTGGTGTGTGTGCAGATCACATTCTAGCCCTGCAATAATGCTTGACTTCCAAGATCTTCAGCCCCCAAGTTGATGGGAGAGGTTCCAGGCAGGAATCTGCAGTGAGTCCATTGCTTTCTGCTGGGAAAGGTCCATTACCCCATGTGGGTGCTGCAAGCAAAGACGAGGGGAAAGAAGTTTTGCCTTGGATGTAGCATGGCCGGAACACTTATGGTGCAGCTAGAGAGAGGGTGTGACAAGCCCCAGAACTGCTCACACAGTTTAGATGAGATCTCAGCCCTGACTGCTTTCTTCCCTCATCACTTGCCAGGAGAAGGTAGTGGCTGTTTCCTGAGCAGCCACTGGGCACAACCTCTCAGGTGTCCTAGGGGCTCCAGGGAGTAGCCAATGCCTCCTCCAGTCAAGCTGCAGTGTGAGAGGTCTCAGTCTTTATGTGCCACCTCCCTATTTCTCTACTGTAGATTTGGTTTCCCCTCCTTCTGGGAAGGACCCGTGAATGCCTGGGAAGCTGATGGTGACTGTACCCACCATGAGCTCGGCTGGATCATTCTCTTGTGTCGCTTATCTTTCTAGAGTGGAGCTGTGGGTCTCTTTTACCTGCTGGGGTGAGCTGTCCTTGGATGGGCTGCCCTGATACATCATTGCCAAAGGTGCCTGAACGAGCCCTCTTGTCCCACTCCTCCACTTACAGCCTGGGGAGGTCCGGTGAGGATTTTGTCCAAGCTTAAGCCCCTGTACTCAGGGATCTGTAATGATGAACAAAAATTGCCAGGCAGAGAAAATGAGCTATGAGGGACCATGCTGGGTGATATCGCTGCAGCCTTGAAAGCAGCCAAAAACCAGCAGCATCTCTTTGGAGTGGCTACAGGTGCCCACTGACAGATGGGATGGGCAACAGGTTGAAGTTCCACTTGAAAATCTCAGTGGCAGCCAGACCTCTGGTGATGCCTTGCCTAAGAGCAGAAGCAGCTGGATTTTTTAGTGTCCTGCTGGAGCCCAGCTGCCTGGCTCTTCCAGGAGGGAAAATTCTTTCAGACTGGAAGCAGCTGAGTGCTGAAAAGCCAACAGGGAGAAAGCTGATGGAGTGAATCTGTGATGTTTTTTTAACCATGAGAAGCCACACAGTTTCCTGGTGAGCATTTTGCCGTGGGAGAATGTGGGGCAAACAAACGAGAAGAGCCACAGTGGAGTGTCTGCAGCCTCTGTGTGCCAAAGGATCGGACTGGCATCTGCAGGAGCTGGTCTGCAACCAACGTGCGCGTGTGTGTCTTTCACCAGAAGCTGTCTTGCTGCCGGTGCAGGGCTGGTGAAGGAGGCAGAATCAGGGCTCCAGCTCACATCAGCACGCCAGGGTTCCCAGGCAGAACAAAAGGACACTGCTAGGGAAACAAGCGTCTGTGTTAGCCTGGCTAATGGGGAAAATGCCCTTTCTCTCCCACACACTCTCAGTATCCTGGAAAGTCTTTGCCTGCCGAGAGCCCCTCCCCAGGTATCCCTGTCAGCTCCAGCTGATGTCTCACTGCATAGGAACTCTGCTGAAAGTTGACTGCTGCACCCATTCAGGTCTAAACAGAAGCCCAAGCCAAGGAAATGAGATACAAAACCCGACAGAGCAGTAGAGAGCTTTGCCTCAGCTGGAGGTGCCAGAAAATTTCATACTCTAGGAAACATGTTGAAAATGCCCGGCTGATCCCACTGGCACGTTTCAGTGTGATGGGTGATGGCTTATTATTTGTTGGTTTGTTTCTTTTTTTTCATTTAGTGGCTACAGAGTATTGATAGCACAACAGAGATTCTTGGCTCTTGCCATAGAAACCGAGTGGTATCAGTTTTTCGCTGACAACACTTTTGAAAGGGATTTGACAGGGAGGGAGGGAAGAAGCTAGGGAGCTAGGCAGGGGAGTAAGGAAGAGCAGACTGCTGGTGTTTGCAATCAGGCTGGGAAGAGAAATGCTCTCCTGCCTGTAAAATCAAAGACATCACCAGCAAACTGCTGACAAATTGGCTTCTGGCAATTTGACTTCCCAGCAAGTATGGCAAACACAAAGCCAGCTCTCATCACATCCAATAATCTCCTCCCTGGAGAAGCTGCTAGTGTCAGTCAGGGTAAGTGTTATTGCCTTGGGTCCTAGACAGATCCCCACACAGGCCCTTTTTCAACTTCAGCATCTCAGTTTCCGTGAGCCACCACCCTGGATCTGAACCTGTTTGTGCTCAAACCTTGTAGAAGTTTGGGTTTATGGTTGCCAAGGCAAACAAGATTCCCAGTCCCCTTATGTGGGGTCTCCTGTGATCACACTGAAGATGGTGAGATGCATGGTAGAAAGCATGGTCTAGCTGACAAAACACCCATATTTGCTCGATTTTATTACAGACTTGTGTGACTGACAGGGTGTCATTCAACATCTGTGGATGGCATCTGTGCCACTGAGCATTCAAGTGTTACCTGCTTGAGTTAGCTCCAAGGTTGCCTCTGTAGTCAGCTCAGCCCTCCAGTATGGACATCTTTTGGGGATATTCTGGGTTATCTTCTGGGACTCTTTTTTTCTCCACTGGCTGGAAAGGCAACCTGGATGACTCATTTGAATTACTGAAAAACTGCGACATGGAGCAAAGTGTCATTTCTGTCACAGTTGTGGACCATTACCCATTCAGAAATACATCGTCCTCATATTGCAGCGAGGGATGTTGTGGCAGGACGTATCCTCCCCCCCTTTACCACCGATAGTTGGTGCAGCTATGGAAAAGATAACCCAGGGGCTGAAGGGCCCAGCGAGGGGTCTTCTCTGGCACCAAAAAGGCTCAAGCCCCAGCTAAGATTCAACATCTTAGTCTGGAGAGCAGATGTGGAAAGAGATAACAGAGATATTCTTGACTGAGAGACGCTGTTTTACAAACTATAAAAGATACATGAGTTATCACGGAGGCAGAAGCCTTTTACACACACACTCTGAGAGTGTGGGGGACTTCTCCCCGGAGTTTGGATGCAGATTCCGTGGTTACTTTCCTGGGAATTGAGAGAAAGGATCTCGATGTGTCCCCCACCAACAATTGGATGGTAAGATACATTGGATCCTAAGTTATATTATTTCTTCACTAGCTGTAAAATTAATGGTACCTTTAACCTCATGCTGTATATCCCTACTACTAGTTTCTTTTTATTCTTATTCCTGTGTAGTATATAGTTTAAGTCTTATGTCTGTTCGATTTGTGTCTATTGAATAAATAATTCATTCTATAATAGACCGAATCAGCCATTATTAAAGAACTTGTGAACAAAAGTGGGTCTTGAGGTGCTGGCCACCCCAATAAAGCTACTGCCTGCTGCCAGAGGCCTGGGCAAAAGGCAGAGACTTAGCTAAACACTCATATCCATTCGCAACAGATGTTCAGGGCAGTACTGGATTCTGTTATTTTGGGCAGGTGTTGTGTGGGTGGTGACAAACACTGGGAGACCAGCTACGGCACAGGCTCTGGCCATCGCATGCTCGGATTCACTTGGGCATCATCCACATGGATAGCAAAGGACGTGGAGCACGCTGGGTTCAGTGCTCCAGCCTGAGGGTGACCACGTGTGACCACTACAGTCAGGGAGAGCTCAGCCTTGAAAGCAGGCTTGGATTTGTGCTTCATTGCTGGTGCCAGCAAACCCAGAGGAGATGCTGGGCACCAGGCATGGTGGAGGAAAGGTGCTTTGGTTCATTGCTCTAACAGCTTCTTCTTCATTCCTCTCCAGGATTTCAAGGCAACAGGAGACTGGAATCAGCCTTCTCAACACAGCATTCACCCTGTGAGGACCGAAGTGACCTCCAAGACTCTTCCCAGCATGTTCAGTGAAAAGAGCAGTGCCTCTATGTCCCAAAAACCCACCCAGAAAAAGACCCGACCCCAGGGCCTCCCCTCCCCTGCTCTCTGCTGCGCCTGTGGACTCTGCATCATGCTAGCGGGGATCAACATCACTTTAGTGGGAGCATTTGCCTTTGGGACCTTCCTCCCTGTGAACAACCCTCCCATCATCATCGGACCCATCTTGTTGGTGGTGGCCTTCACGTTCTTCGGTGCCTGCTGCATCTGCAGCCGGAGGCCCCCAGCCCATGGGGCCCGGAAATCCAAACCAGGTTCTAACATTGGGCTCATCAAACCTGGCAACACAGCCTTTGAAATTGAAACCAGCGAGCACACGGTGCAGGACACCACCGCCGTCCAGCTGAGCCCCACGAATTCCCCCATCTCCTCCAAAAAGTCCACACCGGTTCACGAGAATGCCAAGGCTTGCAAGCTCTTCACCATGGAAGGCAACGGGCCGGTGGCCAAATACACCACAGGAGGAGAGGCCATACAACTCAACCTGCCCAGGGACCTGGCCACATCCTAAACCCGGGCAAAGCTTTCGTCAGCAGCCAGCCAAATGCTGCAATGGGTGGGCTGGAAATGTACCATCAGTCAGAGGTGTGGGGAAGGTGCCTGTGAAAAGCCAGCTGACAGTCAGGTCTCTCTGAACCACTTTAAGGGAGATGGATGCAACAGCAGAAAAAAAATCCAAATTTTTGCTGAAACATGCCCATTATACAGTTTTAAAAAGAAAATTGATAATGATGCTGCCGTGGAAAGATGACTCTCAGTTCCTGGAAATATGCTGCCATTTTTGGGGAGCAGATAGGAAGAGGGGAATGAATTAATTTGTCTGATATAATGTGGAAATGTGACAGTTGGAAGGAGAGGCTACATGGGACCGACAAATGACAGCTCTTTCTTCTCAGAAGTGAAGCAATTCTTGGACATAAAAGAAGCAGGAATGCAGTAAATTACAGCTTGCTGCTGCTCAGTCACAAGAAGATTTCAGCATTTTTAGTGCCAGACTTTTTGGCAGTAGGGACAAAGCTATGTGTTTGCTACTGAAAAAGCAGTGTGAAACCATCTCCCCTCTGTTGAAAATTCTTGCCTCATCTTGCCCTCATTCAGGTGATTTTACTGCCCATTCTAAGAGAAGGAACCACAAGGATCACAATTAGCACTGGTATTTTCCTCTCATGTTAATGAGTTTGATCTGCAGCTGTGCTACTCCTCGCAGTATATTTATTGGAAGATCAGTCAGGCTGAATCCTTGGGGATAAGCTTCTGGGGTAACCAGAGACTAACAGGAGCCTGCAAATTAAATTTTTGGGCCATGATTATGTATTGAGTACTAGGCAACTTCCTTTCCCTATTTTTGTGGAAGGCTGGCCTGGGACACGCCTCAGGGCAGGGGCAGATAACTGTATGGGCTTCAGAACAGCTGTGCTGGAAGATGGTGACTGTATCTCCTTCCCTGAAGCGACCGTGAGATCCATTGCCCAGGAGTGGATCCTTGCTGCAGCAAATGGGCTGCTCAGTGTGCTCATGGGCTTGCAGAGCAGTGGGATGAGTTTGCAGAAGAGAATTTATCAAGAGCTGTTCCAAGCACAGACACCCCCTCTGCCTCAGAAAGATGCTAATCTGATGGAATAGTGCTGCAAAGGATTTGTGTTCTTCTCTGGGTGACTCTGGCTGGGAACATGGTGCTGTGCTGATGGGCTTTGGCTCTGACTTCTGTTCACGTGTGGGATCTGGGGCCAGTTTAGGGAAGGACAGCACTGCTAGGCAGGACTTCTGTGGGGAGGCAGCAGCAGGAGAGTGGATTTTGAGTAGGAATGGCTGCACAGGCCCTCTGTTTATGGTAAATCTAGAACTGAAATGAAGTTTTTGGGACTTTGAATGACAAGGAAATCATCTGGACCATACCAGATCACTAAAATGGCCCAGCTAGCCCAGAATCCAATTTCTAACAAGGCTGAGAGCAAGGTCTGGAGAAGAACATAAAGACACGGGAAAACCAGGATGCTGCTTTCCCAAAGTGCTTTCCCAGCTTCCAATGTGCTATTGCTTAGGAGCTTCCTGAGCTGGAAGTGGTGCCTGTATGTAGTAGCCCTGAATGGATTTCTTCTCCATGAAATACTCCATTTGCGCCTTGACTGTCTGTCAATTCTCATCATTTGTGACCCCACAGCAGGGAGCTGCACACTTTGGCTTATTTTCATCCTGCATCCTACTACCTCCCTTTGATGCCCCAAATTTCCCAGGTTGGAAGGGTCAGCAAATGGTCCGTGCCCTCACCACCACTCAGGTTTCCTGAGATGTGTTTTCCATGTCATGTTCCCTTCAGTCATCTCCTTCTCACAGTACTTTACATCTCCTGTAGCCAGAGGGAGGTAACACTTCCCAATTAGCCCAGCATCAGCTGCTTGCTTGGCTGAGGATAACACAGCCCTGAGGCTTTAGCCATCAGAAATGTGTGTAGAGAGAGGTGAGAGGGCTGGAGGGGAAGTGCTGGAGGAGATAGAGGGGTTGTGGCATGGCCAAGGCTCCCCTGGGTCACCAGCAGATCTCTGTGAGAGCCACGTGGATGCTGTGCTGAGTAGGTGATGGCACATGTGGCCATGTGGGAGCTGGAGAGAAAAGCCACGGTGGTGTACAGGCCCTGCAGGAGGTGTCCTGCTTGCTCTGGAGAGCCACTGGGCAGCTGATGGTGCCTGCATGAGCCCAGGTAGGATGAGGTTGAATTGAAATAATTCCTTGATGAAAGGTTAACCAAACAGTCTCAATGTGAGTCCTTGAGTGCTCCAGCAGTTTTTTGCCTTCAACAGCTCCTTCTCCATCAAGGACTGTGATTTTAGCAGCGCTGGTCTATACTGGTCAGGAGGAGAAGAGGCAGGTTTGGAAGAAGGATGTTTGTGCAGGGCTGGGTAGATGCGGGTTCAAGTCTTTGGTACAGCCTCCAGGTCCTGGGCAAGTCATTTGCTTGTGCTGTGAGAGGGCAAACACCTGCTCCCAGCTCCACGGAAAGCTGCTTTAAGGATGAGCATTGCCAAGGAGCAGGGCTGGTATTGGAACACCTGAGAGATTGCTCGGAGGTGGATGGCTCTGTACAGCCTGATTCCTGTGTGATTTCCTTTAGAGCTCCTTTTCTTGGGGAGCTCTGCCTCCAGCACTGCCTGCCCTTTGGAATGCAGGAGCTGCTGTGCTGAGCAAAAGGCTCCCACGATTTTTGGCTGCCCATGAGTGCTGTAGCAATTAAGCAGAACAGCTTGCTGATGTAGGTTTGATTCCCAGCTTGGCCTCACTAGCATACAACAGGCTGGAAGTCTTGGAGAGGCATTTCCCATGTGGATATCGTTACTTCAGGAATTTTTTTTGAGCACTTGGAGTCAAAAAAATTAGTAAAATGAAGTGATAACCATACAAGTCCTTTCTTTGTTCGCTGAAGTCTTGAAAGCCAAGAATCACTCCTTACCACAGCTGCCCTGTGAAATGCTCCCAGGGATGGATAATACAATGCCTGACCAAGAGAGGACCGCCAGCAGAGCTGGTACCTGGGCAGGCAGAGGGGCAGGGCCAGTGAGATGCTGATCGCCTGGTGTGCTGGGTGTGCCCGCCAAGCTGTGACCCCAGCTGCCTGCCTGCACAGCAAGGTGGCCACGAGAACATCCGCTGCCCTCCTGCTCTTGACTTTTTCTGTCTTTTGTAATTTCCCTGTCTGCCTGTCTGTCATTCACCTCCATGATCAGCTGTGACTGATGTTGTGAATCTCATGCCTCCTTGTGTAGTGGGAGATAAGGAGGGTTCCTTGTCCTCCAAGTCAGCATTTCTGGTGTGAGTCTTTTTCTAAAAATTGCTATTTCCGTGTGTGCAATGTGGAATTTGGAAAAGACAGACACATTAAAATAATTGCACTCAGAAAGCATTTGGCCTGCCTGCTTTTTCACTCTAGCAACCACCTCCTCCTTTATCCCCAGACTGTGTGTGCCTCGGTCCTGTTTCTGTTCATTTTGCCTCATGCTCCTCACTCTCCTTCTTGATTTCCCAGACAGTGCAAGCAGCTGCAAGGATAAGTGTCCCTAAGAATTCACGTTGCCTGTCGAATGCCACTTTTCCTTGAAATCCTGGTTGCCTAAACACTAATCCCACTGCAGGCTCCCACTATCATTGCTGTGACTAACACAGGAATAGCCAAATTCAGCCTTTTTTGTCTGCATGTGTGTGTTTAACCCCCAGCTGGGTACCTGAACAGGCCAGATGTGAATTGTGGCCCTCTGGGCTCTCAGGGACACAGGAGGAGCAGGGCTGTGGGCTGGGGTGGGTGAGGACTGGGGGCTGTTCTGATTCGAGTTTCTGGTGATGGAGGACTGGACTGGATTATTTCAGCTGATCCTCCCCGGTCCTGGGTAGAGATAATATTTAATTTATGGTGCAGGAAAGGGGTGGGAGCTGTATCTGGGTGTGCTTGTGTGTGTCCAGGATTGGTGCTGTCACCTTTCCTTGCTCGTTCTGGGCTTAGCCCATCTTGGAGATGAGTCAAGGAGGGATAGCACAGCAAGAATAAAGAGGATTTGAGAGCCTCGCAAATTCACCTCGTCAAAGGGCTTCTCTCCCATGTGCAGCCAAGTGATTTGAGATGAGAGGAAATCTCTCCATTCCAGGCAGGCTGGCTAGTTAAAGACCTGAGAAATGAGCTGGCTAAGAAGGCTTCACTGACAATGTGTGCAAAATGAAAATCTTTTCCCTTCAGAAAGGATTTTTTTTGGCCATTAGGAAAAAACTCCCTGGAAAGGTTTTTCTTTTTTAAAAGTGGTACCAGAGAGAAAAGCACAGAGGAGGGTTTGCTGAGCATCCACTGCCATCCTCCTGGACGTGCAGCCTGTAGCATTCCTGCCACAGCAGCTGCTCTACTCTGACCTGAGCTTCTCTTTCCACCTAGAAGAAGAAACCAGAAACATTATATGAAATGTAATTAGCTTTTTCTAATTTCCAGTCCAAATTTATCTGTGGCTGGTTTATTTCCTTTTATCCTTGTACCAAAAATGGCTTTTAACCAAGATACCTTTTTACCTCCTGGAAATTTTTATCCCTGAAACATTTTAGGTTTGCTGCACATCTCCTAGAGCTTTTCTCTCATTAAGCTGAGCTGGCTGACTCCTTCCATCCTTGCCTCCTGTGAAATGCTCACCTTCGCCCAGAAGCCCTTACTTCTCTCTGGCTTATTCCTCTGATTTGGCTCAGGAGCTCCATGAATGCTCCTGAACAGCCATTCTTTTGCAGGAATCACAAGTCCACAGCAAAGTACAAACCTGCCAGGTCTGTCTTGTGCAAGAAATTGGGCATTTTTCCTTGGATAAGTCCTGGAAGAGGAAAAAAATCCATGAAAGAGCAAAAATATCCATGAAAATGTGAAATTTCCATTTGCAGAGTCCATCTGTTAAAAAAAAATAAAATGAGCTTTTATGTCATTAGTCTCCATTGAGTCCATGGCAAATGTGCTCAATTTAAAGGTTGAAAGGCTGGTTTTCTCCAACTGTCAGATGCTGTCAGCTCAGCTGAGCTTTCAGCAGCCGTGGGAGAGACCCTCAGACACTGCCAGCAGCCCCACTACAACACGCTCTGGGAGAGGCTTGAGCATTTGTTTGAAACTCCTGGATTTCAGACTGATGACCCCAAGGAGCTCCTCGTTTGGGGTGGCCTCAGAGTGACACCCTACCCATGTGTCCCCAGAGTGACGTGAAGCCACAGCAGATGTCCATCTTCTCCAGCAGCACAGCGCTCTGAATGCATCGAGGACATGGAGCATCTCCCCGCTGTTGCCTTACACAGTTTGCTCTCATGCACTTCCTAAGGAAGGCAGGAGCTTGACTTCTTTAATTTTAAAATGAATTTGAAGGTCATGGAGATTGACTCCATGCAAAGGTGGCCAGCCTAGAGGCTTCTGCTGTCCCAGCTGCCCCCACTGCTGACCCAGAGAGCTCCAGCAAGGAGGGGACCACAGCTCACCCAGTGAAGCCCCAGACTGCAGAAGGCAGCTGGGCCGTCAGGGCTGGTCTGCAAGGATTGCTCCATGCAGGCTCCTTCCCATGGCTCTGTTCCATCCCATTTATAAAGCCTGTGCAGAGGAGATTTCGCTGTTTCCATCAGCAGCTCTCCTGCTACTCATCATCACCCTCAGCCTGTCTCTGCAAGATGTGTGTACGCTGACACGGCTTTGAATTCTCAGAGCACAGTGCCAGGCCTGGGAGGACAGATGATGTTTTTCAAGGCATCCATGCACACAGAGTCCCCAGGAGTTTTTCCAGGGAGCCCAAAGTCATCTGGAAATTTTGATTTCTTGAAATTGGCCTGTCCTGAGAATACACTGGTTCTCATGATGCTTTTGCCAGGAAATAAACTTCCCAGGTTCCAGATGAAATTTCCGATCCAAACGCTTGAGAGTTGTTCTATTACTCAATCCTCCAGGCATCCCTAAAAAAAGATCTTGCTGAACTCTGTCTCCACATAAAGACCAGGCTTCAAGGGCAGCTTTGGGACTACAGCTCCTTATCAGACTCCCTGTTTTCAATCAAATCCAAAATGTCAGATTTCTCTGCAACAGTGCTTTTAATGAGCCATGTCCCTGAAAATCTGTGTACTCTCCCCAAACCATTACAGTAGGTCTCTCCTGCTGAAATCTTCACTGAAGTTTCTCACATCCATCTGCTGTGACAGCGAATACAACCTCATACATAGTGCTCTGGCCTGGTGCCAGATGGATATTTGATGAAGTTATAAAGTCAGACAGAAAAATGATTTTCTTTTGCTGGCACATAGGGAGAAAAGATGCTTCTTTGGGAGACAAATCCCTCTCTGTTGTTATCTCGGCATGAGAAATCATTATGATCTATGGCTCTTCTTTTTATCTCCAGCTGAGCCAGGCAAACATGATGCTGTCATTAGGAGCTGATCCTCCTTCTCCCATGGCAAGCAGCTGGTGCTTTATCCCATTTGCTGTCTCCAGGTCTCTGCACTCTCCATTTGGAGGCAGATTTTACACGTGGGAAGGATGTGCTGCTGGCAAACCCAGAGGGTCTGGCTTCTGCAGCTCACTTAGAGGTGGGCACATCGCTGCTGCCTGCACCCCGAGGCTGCTCGTGCAAATCAGTAGCCAGATTTGTTTTCTGGGAACCTTTCACAGGGCCATGGAGTTCACTGGAGAAAAATAACCTTTATCTGGCAACTACAGCTGCACCTGGGAGTGGCAGCTCTTTGCTCCAGAGTGGTAAAGTCAGGCAGCAGAGCGTGGAAAGCTCCCTGAGGCCTCTGTGCTGGTTTGAAAGCAAAACCAGTGAGAAACTCCAAGTCAGACGTACAATTTAATAGGAAAAACTAAAATAAATGCAATAGTACAAAAAGAAACCACTGACAGAGTCAGGATACAACCTGACACCCTGTCAGTCAGGGTGTTGGTAGCAGTCCGATAAAATGGTGGCTGCAGTCCTCCAGAGTTCGGTTGAAGATGGTTCTGTTGAAGCAGTGATCCTGTAGACAAGGTCTGGTCTTCACCTGAAGGTCCAGTGGTAGCTCTTGTCCTCTGGGAATCCAGTAGGTAAGGGCTGCTTCTGGTGTTCGAAATCTTAGCTTATATCCAGGATGGGATGCTTGGTTCCTCCCTCTGGGCAGAGCATCTCACAATGGGAGGATGTAATTTTATCAGTCAATGTGGTGAGACTGGATGGCCCATTAACAGGAGATATCCCCCCTAGAGGGAGGATGGGTCATGGGAGAGATAAAGAACCCTGCCCCACCTGGTTTCAACAGCTGGCCCATTAACAGAAGAGAGTCCAGGGAGAGGAGGCAAGGGACACAGCCCCACCTAGTTTTAACAGCTCCTGAAGATGGTAATAGAATACACTGCAACCCAGGACAGCCTCCTTCCCAGCTTCACCCCACACGGTGGTCTACAAACAGCTTTTCTTTCTTATCCTGTGTCTGAAAACACCAACCTGCCCCAAAACCTTTGCTGCACCCTTGCTGGATAAATGGATTTTCATGGCCATAAATCTCTGGAAATCTCTCTGAGTGTGCTCTGACAGCACGTACATGACCAGCAGCCCACTCCATGCCCCTGGTGTTTTGCTGTGTGGGTGTGAGCAAGCAGTCCCTGCTCTAGGTAAAGAGAAAGACAACAGGCAAGAAAGGAAATTGAGGCACAGAGCTGAAAAGGAGGGGCTCAGCTTTTCCTAGGGAAAGAATAAAGCCACAACTCTCAACATCTGTAACATCCCAGAGCAAAGACTTCCATGCCTTAATCCTGTGTTGCGTGGAGATCCACCTGATCGTGTGTGCTGGCTTCCTTTGAAGGAGAGGGAGGAAACACCATCTCTTTTCCTGATGAAACCTCAAAATGCACCTTTTGGGTGGGCCAGATTCAGGCACTCAATAAATGCATGTAGATTCCCTTGTTCAGGGCAGCAGTCTCTGAGGGTGAGAAACACAGAGATGGGTTTTCTCTGCAGGGAACTGAGGGATGAACTGACTGACCAATCCTGTTGGATGTTGTTTTCCTGACTTGATGCATTTCTCTGGCACAAGGCTGAATTTCCCAGCAGCTCTGGGCTACTTATATTTTCATAGAGCCTCATTAAATACATAGCTTCAGTTCTGAAAATCACATTTGTTCTAAATAAGAGCTGTCTGCTGGGAGAATTAATTCCTCTGACTTAAGTCACCTCCCTGGAAGTGATGCTGTTGTCTTCAATTTCATGGCTCAGATGATTACACTTTTCCAACACCCAAGAATAACGAGATTAGGGAATTTGTGGCAATGAAGGCAAAGAGGAGGAGCTGG
Organism: Callaeas wilsoni; assembly: GCA_013398955.1. Lineage (NCBI taxonomy): Eukaryota > Metazoa > Chordata > Aves > Passeriformes > Callaeidae > Callaeas > Callaeas wilsoni. Next base: position 66,051 of record VWPU01006733.1, read on the forward strand.
CTAAGAAAAAGGGAAAAGAAATTGAATTTTCCTGTTAAAAGAAAAGGAAATGCCTATTTCACAGAAACAGTTTTGCTTTGGGGAATAACAGTGGGGGAAACTCCTTTTGAACCAAAGTCTCTTATTAAACCTATCAGGTTTGTTGCCACATACAAAAAGTTTTGTGATAATGGCATTTACCATCCACCCATCAGCAAGGCTGTGGGTAACCCTCTGTCTCTGTGAAACAGGGAGGAAAATCCAGGAGAGTGTTTTCCCTGAGGATCTAGGCAAGCTAACAGTGAGCCTGTGGGCAGGGCATGGTTGGTGGAGGAGCATTCCAGGATGTAGGGGTGGTAGGGAGCTGCTGGACCACACTTAAACTGAACTTGTCAGAATTTGCTGGTTGGGAACAAAGATGTTTGTTAGAGCCACCTTTTACACAGGTAGATAGTGATAGAGCAGGGTAGAAGTGGTTTTAAAAGTTCTTTTTAAACTAAAAGAGGAGATATTTAGGTATTAAGAAGAAATTCCTTACTCAGAAGGCGGTGAGGAACTGGAACAAGTTGCTCAGAGAAGCTGTGGATGCCCCATCCTTGTAAGTGCTCGAGGCCAGGTTGGTTGGGGCCCTGAGCAATGGGGTCTAATGGGTGGCATCCCTGCCCATGGCAGCAGGGTTGGAACTGGGTGATGTTTAATGTCCCTTCCAGCCCAATAGATTCTAAGATTCTGTTCTGAAATGGGGATGATCCCTGCCTGAGCACACACGGCACACGTGGGCACCCCACGCTCCTACTGCCAACACTCAAAGGACCAGCCAGCTGACGTTCCTCTGTGACGCCAGGGATGGGAAGAAAACACCCCCCTGGGAGGGACAACTGCTAAAGGGAAAGGCTCTTCTTTGGTGACATTGGGAACACTTTATCAGAACTAACACTCGCAACATCATTAGGTTTAATGTTTCTGTTATTTTGCTGTCAATTCTCCTAATGGCGCTCCAGCAGCATGGAGTTGAGTGAGTCATAGAAGTAATTATTAACTAGGCTATGGCACTGAAAAGGCATTCGAAGTTCAATTCAGCACCAGCCCCACTCGATGTGCAGGGTGTGCATTCGTTAATGAGCAGGGGCTAAGTGCGTGTGCTGAGGAGAGAAAAAGAGACAGCCCATTCCATATGAAATATTTTGCCTCATTATTCTCCACAGGGAAAAAGGTAGCAGCAGGTGGAGGTTGTGAATAGAAGTAAGGCTGTACATCTTGATCCTCACATTTTTAAGGGCATTTGGAAGACAGGTACCCTGGGTTTTAATACATCAGTGCTCAGACTGATGTAGGGACCCAGAGGTGTCGGGATCTGTAGGTACAAAGCATGGCAGGAAGCTGTTCCAACAAAACCTGGGAGTCTGAGTAGAAATAAATGGGCGAAAGGGATGTTTTGGAGGTAGGGAACTGGATGTACTAGGAGATGAAGTGATATGACTGAGGTCAGATAAGGACTTGGTAACAGAGGAGAAAACACCGCTTAGAGTTAGTGTTGTCTTGTGACTCACCCTCAGACTTCCCCTTTTCCTAGATGTGCTTTCTGCTGCAGGCACACAGCCACCCTCCCAGACAGACTTGTAGCTGGGGTGACAGAAGTACATCAACTCTCTCCCAGCCATCTGTCCTTCCTCTGCCCAAGGCTCAGTACCTGCAGGCAAATGGCAGAGCAAAAGTTCACATCAACAGTGCCACAGTCTCGCCTGAGGAGGCTGGGTTTGTGTAAGACTTTTTTATTCTGGTTTTTTTTTTCCAAGTTATGACAAGCTCTGAGCAAGGTTTCACATGGGGAAAAGGTTTTGTTTCAGTTTAGAGAGCAGGAGTGATAAAACACATTTCTGAAGGTAGGAAGATGATATCTGCTGAGATGAGCAGCAGCTGCCTGGAACAGCAATTACAGACCCTGCAGATGTGTCATGGGTCTGGGCAGGGAGGAGGATCCAAGGTACTTGGTTTGCATTCCATGAGCATGGATCTGTGTGAATAGAAGGGAAGAGTCACTCAGAGGAGGTGCTGGGCTGTCTAGAGTGAGAACAGCAGTGATCTGTCTTCTCTCACGATGTGTGAAGCAGGATGATGGTGATGGGATAGGAACTTACCTGTATCAAGCCACAAGTAATTGCCTGATGGGCTGAGTCCATCCCCATGACCACAGGGTGGGGGACCAGCTCATGTGTCCCATGGGAGCAGAGCTGTGGCAGACAGCGCGTGGCCAGGGCTGGACAGCCTTCTCCAGGCCCTTGGGGATGCTGTGCATTCCACCACGGGGCTCCTGCACATCCCCTGGCACCCAGGGAGAACCTGAGAGCCTTCTTGCTCCTCCCAGCCCAGGCCTGATGTCTGTCTGCCCCTGCACTGCAGCAGTTCAGCCTGTGACTTTGCATTTGAGGTGTCATCAACACAGGTGGGTTCATGATGATTCCAGCTCACATTCACAAATCTCTGATGCTGTCTCTGGTGCTGTCATGGGGCGAGGGAGCCTTGGAGGAAGGGGATTCTCCAAAAGGAAGAATTGAAGGGCTGAACTGCCTTTTTCGTTTTTCATATGAGTGAGCCACAAAATCACCTGAAGCTCATTTGACTCTCGCAGTTTCTTCACCATCTTCTAACTTTGCCTCTCCCCTCTGTGTCCAATATTCTAGACCTCTTGCAGAAAAAATGTAGTGGAAACTGAGGACTCTCAGCAAATATATTAATGTCAGAGAGTCAACATATTCTAATGAAACCTGCTTTGGTGACGAGTTCTAGACAAGCTCTGAGCAAGGTTTCACATTTCAGCTTCACGGTTTATTTGGACTGCTGTGATAACTCTGCTTCTAAATGAAAGCAAGCCTGTGTGGGCTCCTCAGATTGTTTCCATTCAGACTTACGCCTCCAGCTGCCCCCAAAAGCCGAGTTCCACAGCAGGAAAAAGAGCTTTATAGCCTTGGCTTTAATTAACTCCCTACAGCAAGAGACACTTTGGCTGTAACGCGCCGGTGGCTTTCAGATATGCCATTTATCAGCTCCCTAAATGCAATCAGAGCCAGTTTGATCCAATTAGGCAGTAGCAGTACAGGGTAGCACCATCCAGCCTGTGTGCAGTGGCACTCAGGACAAGGAAATGCAATGCTGGAAGACTGCAACCTCCTCGTCTAGGATACAGTGTCATCATCCTTCCATGCGATCCCGTCGGTCTCTTTCTGTGATTAAGGTGAAAGTCCTCAGAAAGCTCTTCAGTGTCTGCAAGAGGCTGAGCCTGTAACTCTTATGTGTCATGTAGACAATCCTGTTTGTCTCTTCCAACCTGCAATGGGGTTTATGGTGCCAAGAAACCTCAAGGATCATCTAGAGTCAATCCCCTGCCATGGGGTTCCACTACACCAGGTTGTTCAAAGCCCAATCCAGCCTGGTCTTGAGCATTTTCAGTGACAGAGCAGCCACAGCTTCTCTGGGCAACCGATGCCAGTGCAACCAGTGTCAGGCTCCCTTTTCCCATCCCTATCTGCCCATGTAAAAGGTCTCCCTTCCTCTGTTTTATAAGCTCTCTTCAAATACTGGAAGGCTGCAATGAGGTCTCCCCAGGGCCTTCCCTCCTCCAGGATGAACCACCCCAGCTCTCAGTCTGTCTTTATAACAGAGGGGCTCCAGCCCTCTGAGCATCTTCATGGCCTCCTCTGGATTCACTCCAGCAGGTCTCCATACCTGCCCTTTCTGACCTTGAGGACTTACCCGGGGCACAGTTTGTGAGCTGGGGAGGACTTTCTCCTCATCAGCCAAGACTGCAGTGGGCACAGGAGAGGTGTTGGAAAGGTCTCATTGGTGCATGGATTCTCCCTGTTGTGTTTTTTGATGCTCTGCTAATGGTGCTCATGGAGGGACCAGTGAAGCAGCTGTTTCCTGTTTTCTGTGTGCTTTTGTCTGCACAGCTCTTTGCTGGTCTCAGTCTGGATCCTGCCCTTTTCCCAGAGTCCAATCCCTACCATCTTAGGCCAAACTTGTAGGGTCAAATTGCACCCAGAAACACCAGCATCACCTCAAATGACGGTGTCCTCTCTGAGCATCTGTGGTCACCAAAACTGTCAAACCAAAATTTCCTGCAGCTGTTGAAATATAGGAAGCCTTGTACTACCTTAGTTAATGTTTTGCAATTTCCCCTCCTACAAAAAAGAAATCAGCCACCACAAATGATGCTTCTTGTTTTGGTCCTGGGGAGCTGACTCCATCCTAAATCATTCTGTTGGGCCACTTGCAAACCCACCCTTCCCCAGAGCCACCTGTTTAATGCTGAATTAATTTACATTTATTTTAAGTGCTTGTGTTTTCTTCAGCAGACAGGCTATGAGTTATTGCCTGATCTGCTTTTCTGTTCAGGAGGTTACTAGGGCCTCGTTAAACAGAACAGAATATGCAAAGTGAAAGGTGACTTACCCATTGAGCAATACTGAAGTTTAGAAACACCAGACAGCAAGAAAAGAGCTCTTACATCACTACCTGCAAAGCTTTTTGCCCTGGGTTTGGTGTTTACATAAAATTATCACCAAGCCATGAATTTAACTGAAAGCTGACAGTCTGAATGACTGACTCCCCAGCAGTCAGCACATGAAATAGATCCCATGCAGGTGAACACCAGCTGTATAGAAAGTGGGTTTTATCCAGACTGATTGATGAGGAGGTACCAACATCAGCAACCGTCTGCTTGAGGGATGAGGCACCTTAAAGCAGTGGCTTGGCTTTGATGGATGCCAGAGATCAGATCCTGAGGAGCAGAGCAGATCGGGTGGGATCTGAGCAAGGAGGCACTCGATGCTGCTGGAGATGCACTGCAAGAAGAGCTGAGAGCCAGCAGGCTCAGCCCAGGGGCTGGAACGGGGTTTGGGCTGAGGCTGGGGATTAGACCAGAAGTGTTTTCTGCTGCCTTTGATACGTCAGGTGGGGAGCGTATCCAAGAGTACCATTTAGGGTGGGCGCTGCCAAGGTTCGCTCTGAGTACCTTCCCCAGAGATTAAAATCAGATGCCCAGAGCACCAGGGGGACTGGAGCCATTTTGGCACTGGGTGCAGTGGTTCTTGCAGCAGCAAGTACAGCTACCAGTGCTGAGAGATGCTGTGAAGGCACTGGGGCAGTGAAGGCAAACCAGCACTGTGCTGGTGTTTGGCAGGAAGAGACATTGATTATGAGTCTCTTTTCCCACGGAGTCGCTGCTTTTCACCAGATAAAACCAGATTTATCATCCTTGGAACTCCTGGGCTATTAGGCTGCCATCCTGTCAGCCTGGCCCAGCCTGTGCCAGGTCTGCCCCTTCTCTGATGCCCACAAGAAGTCCCCAGGTGTCACCTTCTTCTCCTCTGTACCTGCTTTGTTCCACTCTGCCCACAGCTCTGGAGACCTGCAATGAGCTTGTGAACCAGGGAGCTGCTCTCCCCCTCTTTTTTTTTTTTCTTTCTCTTTTATATTCCTCTTTTAGCTTTATCAGACAGTCTAATAAAAAATATTGTCTCTCCCTATAAACCTTGCCTCCAGAGACTTAACTGCACTGAGGTTGCTATAACAACAACCGAGCTCTTTGCCAGCAAGAAGTGAAGGAAAAAGGTACTGGGAAAACCAAGGGAGAGTTCAGCAAAGAGACCTCCCCTTCAATGTGTCACATTATCCCTGTGAGGGGCAGGATGAGGCAGAAGAACACGAAGGAGAAGCAGCATCTCTGGGGGAAGGAGGCATTCGAGTCCCAGATGTGCTCAGGATGCGCTGCAGGACCCTCCCCATCGAGCACACAGAGCAGATCTCCTGAGTGAAGGTTTGCCCTGCTCAGGTGACAAACCATGCACAGAAACACACTGGCGCTGGCACTGCTGGTCCCCAGTTACTGGGCTGCTCCCAGGACTCATTCACAGAGCAAAATTCCCATTCCAGCCAGGAAGAAGGTAGGTGTCAAGGGCTCTGATGGGCAAACCAAGCACTTTCAGAGGATAAATGGATGCCACATCCTCCTGTGACTGCACCTGGCCAGGAAAGGTTTCCCCTGTGCATGAGCACAGATGCTTAAGCAGCAGGAGAGGGGCTGCTTTGGTTCCTTCGGCTGAAAAGAGCCAGGGAGGGCTCAGGAGAGGAAGAGGAGGTGGAAATTGCTGGTAAGAGCATGCAAATTCCTGTAGAGGATGCTTCTCCTAGGAAGTAGTAACTTAAAAGCAGGAAAAAACTGGTAGGAGAGCTTATCTGGAGCAGCTATAGATATCTACAGGCAGGGACACTCTTCTCCATCCTTTTCTGTTCTTTTTAGCTGATTGCAAATGCCCCAGCCAAGCTCTTCTAACTCCATCAGCCAGGGGTTTATTCGAACCAAATCTTAATTTTTCCCTCCCAAGTTATGGATTAGGGGCTCTGGATTGTTAAACATCTGAGGATTGCCAAGAATAGAGAGTTTGTTAAGCACCCTGAGAGCTGTACATTAAAGAAAGTTAAGTTACTGTTCTCTGATCCACTGCAGAGGTGAATATTTACGTCTTAATCTATTTTTCCAGAGTCTCATCATTTCTTACGTCAACTGTATTTTATAGAAATGTCCACAGGGAAGGAATTGACTTTTGTCCTGGGCCCAAACCAAACAAGCTCAAGCAGTGATTATGTGGGTTTTGAAACAGTGGGATAATTTAATCTCAACATCTATCGATCTCCTTCTGCACTGGAATCCTATGGTTAAACATCTGCAAGGCAATTAATAGCCTAGAGTACAAATTCATTACAGAGTTTTCAATAGGTACTGAGTTTTAGACTGAGAAAAAAAATTGTTTATAATCTGCTTACTGTGGAGTTAAAAAAAAAAACAAAGGATGCAACTTCACACAGCTAAAGATACATCTAAGGCCGTGAGGGAACTGCTCCCTGTTGTTGGCAAGGTTTGAAAGGCAGATCCATTTCAAGCCACATCGTTCCCAGTTTGGGACAGATGTGAGTAAATCTTTCAGGAAAATAGCTGGCATTTCCCTCAAAAATCAAACTTTGAAATAATAGTTTTAAAAAATAGTTAAAACTTGGACAAAACAGCGGTAAAGTCTGGTGTTGCTGACCCTGATCCCTTCCCTGGCCTTCAGCTGGGGATGAGTTTTGTGGGTCCTTCCCTGGCTGTGCTCCCTCCTGGAGGCAGCTGCCTTGGGTGGTGAGCAAAGTGATTCCCATATCAGCTAATTAATTGGTGCAATCTGTTAATGAGGTTTATAATGTACTTTGTGGACCATCTGGACAAAAGATGATTTCAAGGATGGCTGCAACATGTCCCTGCCTTTTATTAACTGTAACGGTTAAATATGGATTAATTAGGGGGGGCTCACAAACCAGTTAGAAAGAGCTGGGGCTCTCACTGGTGGATTCATCATCCATGAGTAGGAGCTGCAGCTAACAGGGGAATCTATGCCTTTCTGAGCTGGATGGGGGGAATTCACCCATGCTGAGCAGCGTGGCAGACCAGACCCTGTAGTGGGCCAAAGGCAAAGCTCAGGGAGCAGGAGGGATGCTGAGATGCAGGGTGGCAGCAGGATTGCTCCACCTGGCTTCAGGCACAGCAGATGTTTTAGAATCCTCCCCCTCAGCAGCTTCTCAGGATTCCCCTGCCAAAATCTGGCCCATACTTCACTGTTGTGGTTGGAAATCTAAACGCAGAGCATTGTCAGTTATTTTAAACATTGCAGTGCAATAATACAATAATAACCAGGTGCCTGGGATATTATTTAAATGTACAAAACAAATATTACAGAGTGGGGGGGTGTAAAACAAAAAAAAAAGCGAGAAGAGATAGAGCCAGGCAAACCCAGAGAAATTTCTTCTCTCTGGCCCCTGCCCTTGTCTCAGCCCCCAAAGAAAGTGATGTTCATCTCATCCCTGTTTGTCAGAGCTCATTTCCCTTTCAAGGAAATAAAAAGTGCTCAGCTCTAACATATGCAGCAGGGAGATACGTGAGTGTCTGGAAGGGAATCAGCTCAGTCAATCACATGCAACGTAAACCCTTTGTGAAAACACCCAGGTTCCACTTTGCAAAATGACTCCAATAAATGACAAAACAATATGCATGCACTCTTTAGAAAGTAAGAGATTAAACAAAGAGCTAGAGCTTATAATCATTGCTGCTTTGGGGCAGGAATAATTTACAGTAAAAGACACCTGCCTGATGTGTTGTTTAGCAATCTTGCAAGTTTTCCCATTTCCCGTTCCTTGCCAATGCTTCAAATTTGTTTGTAGCCAGAATAATTTGAAAAAATCCTGGCCCCCATCTACTTACATCCTCTTGCACTTACCAGTGCATAGATCTGCATCCATAGCCCATTAGAGCAGAAATGGCTGCAGAATGATGACCACCCAAATTAAGAACAATTTATTGTAGTTGTTATCCAAAACCCTCTGAGGTGAGCAACCTGGCATCCACCAGAAGACACTCCTGTTTAGGACTTAGATTTAAAAGTTGTTTGGTTTGGATTTTCAGTGTCAATATACTCCCCCGCAGAGGAAAAGACTCAGTAGCCTATTGTCAGATTTGGTCTGGGAACTGGTATTTGTCAGCAATAAGAACATTGACCGACCTGACCCATGGTCCTGAAGCCTTTGGATCGGTGAGATTCCTGCTTCTGGGGGCTCTTTCCCTCCAGGAACATCAGCCGTATGATAAACCAGCATCTGCAAGGGCTCAAGCAATCCCAAGTGTTTCCCTCAGGCTCTGCCTTTGCCTGTCCTTGTTTACCAGTTGTTCCCAGTCTCCAGCACGCAGACTTTTGTTCAGCCTGTGAATGATGAGCTGCAAACACACGTGGCCTTACACCACAACTCTAATGCCTGTCTTTATAGCTCTAATTCTCACTAGGCTTCCTCTTAAAGCAATAGGGATGCTCGATAGGGGGCTTGATAATTCTTCCAGGGGTCGAGCGATTTGAAATGAGCACCCCTCCCTGTGAAAGCAGCACTTCCAGCTCATCACTGCCTCTTCCCACTGCGCTGAGGATGAATGGCGTTTTATTTATAGGCAAGGCACAAAGCTGAGGGCCCAGGATGAGAGCTGCCAGCTCCAGAGACAGAAATAATATCTGTGATTGACCTAAATGTCCAAGGCAACCGCTGACAGCCTAAACAGAGCACAGGAACGGAGCCTTTAATGAATAAGCGGAAGGAAATTTATACCCAAGGCTGCAAGAGAAGTCCTTGGGAAATAAATCCCCTCAGCCTTTCAGCAGCAATTGCTGGAGGTAGGTGACCAGATATCATCATGATGTTACTCCGACCTCCCTGAGCACGGCAGAGCTTCTAGACCAAAGCCTCTGACCTGACAATTTGCAAATGCCAGAAGAGATCCTGAACTGGCATTTTAGTTCTTAAATTTTGCATGGGCCAGCGTGTGCTCAGAAATATCCTGGGACACAGCAGCGGGAGGCTGTGACCCTGCAGGGTGGCCCCAGCAGCTGGGCACAGCACAGTGGGGAGCTGCCATCAGCCAGGGGAGTCCTAAGCTCAGCAAACAGCCTCTGGTGAGTGATGGGTGACGCCCGAGCATTTGATGCCTCAAAAACCTCATGCATCAAGGTGAGAGCCAAACACTGCTGGAAGAATCTTCCTGGAGGCAATTTAGCCCACAGCAATGTGGATCTGGGGATGTCTGGGACTTTCTAGACTCACAGAACAACCCTGGAGGTAATTTATTTCCCATATCCCATCCTCATCCCTAGAATCCTTCCCCACACTTGACAAAAAGCAGCACACCCCCTGACACCCCCAAGCAGAAGAGCCAGAGAGCTTTGCTGCAGTTTTGAGGTGGAAAAGACCCTGGGGCTGAACAGGGACCCTCAGCCTAAAATGTAACCTTGTCTAAGACCTGATGCTGCATCCTGGGCATGGAGAGCTGCCGGACACATAAATCCTCCTCAGAGCACACGGAAATGTGGCAGTTCTCATTGCCTGTGCTACCAGATGGAGCTGGTAGGTGTCACCAGCAATAAATACAACAGAAAAAGAAGAGCAGGAATGTTCAGTTCAGATTTCCCTATCGAGCCTTCACTGCTGGGTCGGGGTGTGTGTTTTTGGCACAGCACAATACTGGGGGAAACACAGATATTGCACCAGCCAGTTTGGGCTCACCATTCAGCGACAGCCAGAGGGCTGTGATGTCTTTTATTCGTTATAGATGCTATTCTCCACAAATGGTATTTGCTGGTTGTTGAGAGCACAGTTAAAAGTAAAGGACAGTGGGAATGGGCTCTGGACAGCAGCATTAGCCCAGGATAAGCAGATGTAACGGTTGTCTTGCAAACTTTGCAGCAAAATGAGAGTGGCTACTGACAGGGTAGCTGAGACAGACACTCTCTAATCCAGCCCAACCTGAGCTCAGAGCAGTTGGCCTCACAGTCGCTTCCAGCTGGTCTTAGTCCACCCCACCGCCATGAAGAGGGTCCTGCCCCCACTGTCATAGCTGACCCCTTCTTCCTATCAATACCAGAAACCTGATCTGGCTGAAAAGTCTTATCCGATCTCCTTTTCTCCTCCAAAAATGTTAATTTCCTGCTGCATCTGTTAATAATATCCCAGAATCACAGATTACTCTGAGTTGGAAGAGACCCAGAAGGATAATCGAGTTCAACCCTTAAATGAAGGCAGCTCCCTGCTCTGTCCCAGAAGCACGACTGCCAGTGATGAGGAGGGGCAGGAATAGGGGTGCAACCGTGGGAATCCTTCCCACATCAGTGCAGGCTTCTTCCCACCGCAGTGCAGGCTTCACTCCTGGCAGGAACATTGTCCTTCTCAGCACCCTGCTAAAAACTGATGGGCTAATGCAGTTCATGGCTGTGCAGAGGGAATCTAGAGTTGGTGCAAAAGGTGCACGGGTGGCTTTGCTTATGTCCCTTGCCATGGACATCTCCTGAGGAAAACCCCAGCCCTGGACACCACCGCATCTGTTTCCTCTTTTTTATTCCCTTTTTTTTTCCTGTATGCCATCTCACAAGCTTGGACTTCTGGAGCCTGTGCTCTGAGCCGTGCTTATTGCACACAACTTCCCCCTCAACCGCTCTGACAAGTAATAGAATTATCCTCCTTCCCCAGCTCATCGGCTGGGAGCTCTCCAGCGTTAATGCAGCGATAAATTTTTGCTCCTTGGAAGCAGAAGGGCAAGAAAGGGGGAGACAGAGCAGTGTAGCCACAAACAGGGAGCTGATAAATGCTAATGAATTTATAGGGATTACAGCAATCCTTCAGCCAAAGCCAGGGACCCACATAGCCACACAGACTCAATGTGATCTGCCTGCAAGAAATCACTCAAAAGACAGGCAATTCACCCTTTTGCTCTAATTAACTATGGCTGGGAGCAACAACAAGAAGACAGGGTAAATATTTCACTTGGCTGCAGGTGAACAGACATGCTGTGACCCCAATGTGCTGTGACCCCAACGTGCTACGACCCCAACATGCTGTGACCCCCCACCAGCTTGAAACCTGGGGAGGTTTTTCCCAGGCCAGGCTGAGCCCTGTGCCCCCAGCTCCCCAGGGATGATGCCGGGGGCAGCAGGGGCTGGGAGAGGGGATGCTGGTGGCGGTGGGCTCCCGGTTATGGTGGTCAGGCCAAGGAATTAAGCTTGTGGGATGCAGCGGGTCCTGCTCCGCAGACAACGGGATTTTGCCATCGTAAGGATGCGGGTGAAAGGCTGCGGCTCTGCCCGCTGCTCGCGGGGATTTGGGCAGCAGATGGAGCTCGCTGCACTGGGATGAGCGAGTCCCCGCTTTTCCTCACTGGAGCTGGGATGTGCCTGCTCTGAGCTTGTGGGTGCCCTGCACCCCGACGAGCTGAGCGCTGCCAGCTCACCCACAGCTGGGGCAGCTGTGCAACACCTGCTGCATCTTCACGATTTGGGTAAATCCCGGCCGTCTCCATTTTCACCGTGTTTCTTGAGATGTGGTTGTGCAGCCTGCTAAGATCAGAGAATCCCTGCCTCACTAAGCAAGACTTCAAGGAGATCTGGCTACCAAAATACCTGGCCCAAAGGACAAGCTTGAGCTCAGCAGGTTAAAAGCTGAGCTCCAAAGGGTCGCACTGAGGTGTCCCACCTGACAGAGGCACTCTGGTGCTCGGGCCACCTCTCGGGGACAGGAAAGCTGTGGCCATGAGTGATAGATGTGGCAGTGCTGGAGGAGCCCTGGCCTTCTCCTTTGGCCATGATCTCACTTCACCAGCACTGGGGTTTTGAATCTAATAACTTTTTTGTGTGTCAGATCATCATAAAATGCCTTGAGCTTAAAGGGCAAGTTAATCTGTTATTTTGTCTTTCAGAACATTGAAAGAGGTTTTTTTTCTTTTTATTTTCACACATTTGCATTAACTTTGAGGTGCAAGAAGCACGAATTTTTTGCTTTTTATCTCTTCAGCTCTGCTGGTTTTGTCTAGGATAGAATTAATTTTCTTCCAAGTAGTTCAGATGGTGCTCTGTTGTGGATTTGTGACCAGAACTGTGGTAGGAGGATGTTGCAGCTATTGCTGAGCAGGGCTTACACAGAGACACAAAGACTTTCCTGCTTCTTCCACCTCCTTGTGAGGAGGCTGGGGGTGCACAAGGGGTTGGGAGGGGACAGAGCCAGGACAACTGACCACAGTGACCACAGGGGTAACCCAGACCATGTGATGTTGTGCTCAGCAATAAAAGCACTGTGAAGAAGGAGGAAAAAGCAATGTTTGGAGTGATGGTGTTTGTCTTCCCAAGTCGCTTTTACACACAATGGAGCTCAGCTGACCTGGGGACATCTCAGCACCTGCCTGCCCATGGGAAGGGCAAATTAATTCCTCATTTTGCTTTACCTGCACACACAGCTTTTGCTGTTAAACTGTCTTTATCTCACCCCATGAGTTTCCTCACTTTTACCCTTCCAATTGTCTCTCTCCCCATCCCACTGAGGGGGGCGAGCAAGGGGTTGTGTCGGGCTGAGCTTCCCGCTGGGGTCAGCCCAAATTATCTCACATTTTTGGAAAAAAACAACCTCCATCCACACTATTTTCAGTGTTCCTGAGCACACAGTTGAGTTTCTCCCATCCCTACCTGCCCACAAACACCTGCATCCAGAATTCCAGGCGAGCTGCTCCTGAGAGCTGCGTGCCTCTGAACTCGAGCATGGTTCCATGGCAGTCCCTGGACGACGCGGTAGATGGCACTCCGGATATGATATTCTGGGCTTAAAACTCCACTCCTGAAGTTAAACTAAAATTAAAAACCTGGAAAAGTTCAGGAGAGCTTTAAGCCTCTTAATTTAAATACAGATGCTGAACGTCTGGAAGAAATTCCTGACACTGGAAGCTGCTTTTCCCACCTTGTTCAATAAGAAAGGTGCCATCCCCGAGTTATCAGCACAGGCTGAGTGTGGGATCCCTGAAGCAGCAGGTAACCAAACAGAGAGATTTGGGGGGAGGCAGGTGGAGAAAAGGGCATGGCTGATTTCATTATCACTAATAATAATGAATCCTTCTCTCAAAAAACTTCTCATTGCGGAAAAGACCTGCTATAAAGCTGGGTGGAGAAATGGAGCTGGATGTGGGTGCTTTTCTGGTGGGTTTCAGTGGTGGCTTGGCTTTGGAGAGGTGCCACATCCCTGACCCATTTTCTTGGCTGAATGCAGGAGTCTTCTGAACACCTCAGCCCCACACGGCCACTGAGGCTCTGCCCTGTCCCACTGTGGAAATGCAGTAGGAGGCACTGAGGTTTGACAAAAAGTAGGCAAATTATGTCTAATTGATTCTTAAATCCTGCTGAGCAGGATCATATGAGTGTACAGAGTCATCTCAGGTATTGAAACAGCAGGACAGAGATTCACTTGAGCCAGGCTGTAGCTGTTGACTCCAGCAAGGAACTTTTCCTATTGCAAGTGCTTCTCCAGATATCCTTTTATTTCCACATTTTTTCACAAGAAGTGCAGTGATCTTCATGTACTTCCTACAGTGTAGGTCAAAAGACTCTGTCCCATATTTTTTGGGATACAAGAATTAAAAACACTTGTAGATACCGCTTAAAATGTGACATTTGAGGATTTTTTAAAGCAAATAATCTGTTTTTAAATGAAGCAAAAGGCAACTATATTTTTTAGTCTGTTACTAAACTCTTTCATCTCAGGGGAAAAAAAAACCAAGAAAAATACTACTATACTTGTAGCACATTGACTTTTTTCTCTACATTTATTTAGCCTTTCTCTTGCTTGGTGTAACTATAAAATGATAAATACATTAGGCAAAAGGCATAAAATCATCTGATACTAAACTTAGGTCCTCTGAAGGTGAATTTTTCCCGGGTAAAGTCCTCCAGGAAGCAAGACAGGGAAAAGTCTCTTTGACTGTGAAGGCTCTCACTTTTTCCTCATTCAGGCTGTATTTGGGGAATATTTTCAGCAATGTTCAGTTTGAGATAGCTTTGAGGTTAGAGGCACCCAAATCCCACTGAAAGGCCACAAGAAAAAAAAACAAAAACATGGAGATAGTTTCTTCGAGGATAAGCAATATCCTTTTGGATGGCTTTCCTTGGGCTCCAGCAGAAGAGGAAAAATGCTGAAAAACCACAGGGCTTGCATGGTCACGCCTTTCCTAGCATTGGTGTCTTCGATGCCTCAGCCAGCTGAGACCTTCGTGCACATGGTTTTCATGGAATTGTCCAGCAGAACATGCATTGATGCCTTTTTGTGGGATACACCAAGAAAAAAAATCCACATTTCTGCATCTCCATCCGAAACGTGAGCAGCTAAGTCACAGGGAGAGCAGAGCAGCAACCTTGCTGCAAAGGTTATGTACAGCCATCAGGTCTGTGCGTGTCTTAGCAGGTCTGAGGGAGGCTGGGTTATAAATGTCTGCTCCTGTGCATGTCAGTGGCAAAGGCAAGAACAGGACATTGTGCAGGTTACGTCCTACTTCACCGAGCCAGGTGCGAGAAACCTGATATTAAGTAAGCTGGGGAACTTGTGTTTCTTTCCTAATGGGATTCTGGCTGTCATTAATCCTTTACTGAGATGTGTGTCACCAGAAGAAGGCATGTGCAATCAGCAAGACTGATGTGCTGGATTTTGGATGAACTGTGTTCAGTTGCCATGGTGTGGAAGGCCCTGCTGGGTTAATTCTCTCTGCAGAGCCAGAGCGAGGAGCCGTCCCCAGCTCAGAGGCTGTGTGGGGAAGGCAGCATTCCCTCATCCTTTGTCTGGGGGATGGAGGCACAGGCCATGAGGTGACTGGCCAAAAATGCTGTGCTGCAGCAGGCCCTTCAGTGGCACTATGTGGAGATGTCCCACTGTCTGATTCATTTCTGATATGCAGGTGTTAGAAAACGAAGATCCCCAGAAGGAAGAAGTTAATATTATTGGGTATTTTCCCCCAGCTGGGCAAAACCCACAGTGAAATTTTTCCTGTGCTGCAGGCCAGGGGTGGACAGGACGAGAAGAGCCGGTCAGTGTGTGAACGGGGATGGGACTGTGGCTCGTTGCTGACCTCATGCTGTATGCCATTGTGCCAGGAGGACCCAAGCAGGATTTGCACCCACACACGGCCTGGCACAAACCCGCCAGGTCCCTTTGTGCACCCGCACAGCACCCCACACCTTTGTCCCTCTCCTGCCGTGTGACCCAGCCTCATCTCCGTAGAGCAGTTCAGTTCTTCAGGCTGGAGTGAAGGACGCTGGTGGAAACCCAGAGGTAAAACAGTGTCCTGCCTCTCCCAGCAGTCACTCCGGTGGTCCCTGCCAGGTTGCATCCATGTAGGATCCCAAACTCCACATTTGGCCATGGTGGTGAGCCTGCTGCCATAGGCAAGCTCAGAGGGGAGGCAGGTAGCTTTTGATCTTCCCTTCTCTTTTCTTTCTGAGCCTTGATTTACTGACAAAATGCTGTGGTTATTTTTGGAGGAAAAAGGGTCATTTTGCTGAAGACAAAACTGTCCACAGGGATGCAAGCTCTCCAAGACCAGCCTAGCTAGAAAAGAGGGCTCCCACCTGAGCAGGAGGAGGGGAATGACCGGGCTGGGATCTGCCTGCGAGCACAGGGCACTTTGTGAGGCGGCAGCAAGAGCTGGAGATGGTCCTGGGTGCTGCTCAGTGGGTGTCTCTGCTTTTTTCCCCTCGATAAAACTGCAGAGTCTTGAGGAATGCAGGTATCTTTCAAAGCGCAGAAAGATTTGCAGTGGCAGAAATCTGCTTCACATCCCTTTTATACACATCAGCCTTCTCACAGGGGTTGTTAAGACCTCCCAAAAGCTTTTGTACAGCAGAGTAGCTGCTGAAAAAGCGCTGATATCCAGGAGGGTGACATTTGCACTGAGATGTGCTTTCCTCTTCATTGTGTACAAGAGCAGAGAATAACTAAATCAAACCCACAACAAAATTCCCAGACCCAGGTACACCGTGATCAAGGGGAATTTAGGGGCTTGCTGCACTTCAAATAAGACAACAAACCTGCATATCCCACATAAAGGTCCTGAATATGAACACAATAATTTGCTGAAATTCTTCTCCGGCACTCTCGTGTTTCAGCCACCGCATGAGCAAATATTTAACAAGTCTGGAAAAAAAAAAGACAAGAAAAATTAATAGGATTTCAAAAACATCTTTAAGTACTTAAAGAGCAGCTTACAATCAATTAAAGACCTAATAAACACAAGAACATAAACAACATCAAAAATTTTCTGCATATTATAAAATGATTTGCCACAGAGTGGCTTGCGTGAAGAGATTAGATATGCTTTGCAGCATAAAACATTATTCTGTAAAGGCATTATGTTTCAGCAAATACACCACGCTAATTGTATTAGAAGAAGTTCAGGTGAAGCATAATTCCTGGATTAGAAAACTGAAGACCCAGGTTAAACAATATGTGTTGGTCAGGCTGCTTGAAATTTGCTGGCAGGTCTGAAACAGGATCTTTTTTAAAATTGATTGAATTACTGATTTTTTTTGGTAGTCTCTAAGGTTTGTTTTTTTAAGGGTGCTAAAATTTTGAGCCAACATAATGGAATATACTATGTATATGAAAGCAGAAAAAAAATTATTTGTTCTTATTTCAGCTATTTAAACAATCCCACTAATTATAGAGTTGGAAGCAATTGCTAACATTGCTGTTATTCTAAAAATATTTTCCCACTGGCAAACTCTTTTAATCTACTTAATTATTTCTCAGATCTGAAAATAATTAACACTTTCTATAGCGGACTAACGTGGAATACGAACACTACAACCATCCGGGACACATTTTTGGCCAACAATGGATGTGATCCACAGCTCAGTGCTGGGGCCAGGCGATGCATTGTCGGTGTCAGTGAATTTTTCAAGCAGTGGTGTGTGCCATTTCACACACGTGTGCAGAGCAGGTGTTTGCATGTGCTGGCACTCACCCTTAGTACTTTTAGATGAGCCGGCCTTAGCAAACTACTTTTTAAATAAAACTTCTACTTCGTCCACCCACCTATATGCAAACTTCATCTCAAACTTTCTCAGATGGAAAAGGAATAAAAATCTACAGGGTGAAATAATTTCTTTTTGTTAAGTTATGAGCACTGACTGTAGGAGCTGTGGGATGCAAAGAAGAAATTCATCAGGGTTCCCTCACTGCTATTTTTTGACAGGGAGCACAAGTACAAAGACAACTCCTCCCTGCAAAAAATTCCCAGACTTTGTCTTGTCAAAACGATCCTGAGCTGGTTTTCTTTGACAGGAACCCACAATAAATAAAAAAAAAGATCAAACACAAGGAAGAGAAGAAAAATGGCAGTCACCCTGGGAGGAAGCTTCCTAGCGTATGATAAATTGGAAAATGGACATACAGAACATGCTGACATACATTTTTAATGGCCCAATTGCTCAATTAATTCTTTCCCTTTTCCCTTTTTAATGTGAAAATCGTCATAATTCCTCCCAGATTAGTATAGATACAGGCCGACAGTCTCTCCTGCTCAAGGTATTTGCAGGACATAATTCATTCATAAAGCCGTAATGCACTCATCTATCATCCGAAATATTTCTTTTTTTTTCTTTCTTTTTTTTTCTTTTCCCTTTTCCTTTCCCTCTCTCCCATTTGTGCTTGGGGCTCTCGCTGAGTCTCTGGGCACTGATGTATTAGCTGGCATATGCAAGCTATGAATTATCAACTGAAAGGAGTCAATTATCCACTCTAAAAATGAGTGTCTGGGCACCAATAGCCTGAGGGGCCTTTTTTGTATTTACGAAATGATTTCATGGCAAGTAGAGGTGTGTGTGGAAGGGGGATTGGGGGGGGGGGAGAAAGGGAAAGCTTTTTTTTTTCCTTTCCTTTTTTTCTTGTGTCCACCCCAAGAAAAAAAATTAAAAGGAAATAAAAAGAACATTTTGAACTTTTAATGCAGTAATCCATTTTTATATGCAGTGACTTTTAGGAGAGATTTCAGCTGGCTGGAAAGGAGCCTCTCCTGGTGGCCATGTTGCCTGGGCTTCTCCTCCTCTATCTGGTCTCAGCTAAGCCTTCAATCAAACCCGGAGCCCTGGCTGACTTCAGCTGCTAATAGACCGGATAGGAAATGGGATATTGGATAGTTTCTTGGTCCCCAGTCTCTGGCCGTGTGCCTTGTCATCTCCACAGACATTGATTTCTCCCTCTCTCCCCTCCCACCCCCTGCTCTGCTCAGGGGCTGCGGCCCACCAAGAGGTAACTCCGCATCAGCAAACCTTGCGCTGAGTTCTGCTTAGGGAAATGAGGTCATTAGATGGAATTACAGCGGGTTTTGATAGCTCAGTAATAGGTTTTAATGATGGAATTTAACACAGGACCCCCACTAGGGACAAGGCTGATATACATCCAGACAGGTCACTTAATAAACCTCCACTCAGCACTTGAGTTGAGGAATTTAGGAGGCTCTGAAAACACAGCCCTTCTTAACCAAGCCAATATATCAGCAGCAAGCAGTCTCTTTGGAAGGCTTTTTATTATTATTTTTGAGGGGTTTGATTAACTTAAACCATGATGTTCCTTTAAATATGCACATTTATTTCACCAGATGCATTTTTGAGGAGGATTCTTTTAGGCAGCAGATGTTTTCCTTAGATGTGAACAGACCGCTGTGCTCTTGGATGTTGAAGAGCCCATCTGATGGTGTGGTAAATTGTTTGGAAGAGCTTAGCCGGCCTTTTATGTATTTGTTACTGACAGGTAAATTGCAGGTTAAGTGCAAAAGCAGCATTAGCTGAGGAGTCCTGGCTTCCACAAATCTACCTTGGCCTCTAATCTGAATACAAAAGGAAGGAAGGAATTAAATTTGACCCCTCGAATATGCTGTTTGCTCAATCCTAGACTTACTTGGTAAGCTTCTTTAAGGTGCTTTCTGTTTGTTCTGGCCTCATCTCAAGCAGGTACAAGAATGCCCACAAAAGAGGACACTTTACAGGTAGCAGAGTGGATCAAAGGCAGAGCCACCGCTTTGTGTGTCCCCACAATGCCAAAGGGGCAGGCTTGAGGCTCTCCTGGAGGAGAGTTCATTCAGTTTGCTCTCCAAAGGCTGTAATGCCACAGTGGCTGCTGCAGGTCTGCGCGCTCCCCGAGCGTGGGAGTGCCGTGAGAGCCACCAAACCTCATGGAATCATGGAATGGTTTGTGTTGGAAAGGACATTAAACATCACCTTGTTCCAATCCCCGCCTGCCATGGGCAGGGACACCTCCCACCAGTCCAGATTGCTCAAGCCCAGTCCAACCTGGTCTTGAACACTTCCAGGGATGGGGCATCCACAACTTCTCCGGGCAACCTGTGCCAGGGCCTCACCACCCTCACTGCCAAAATTTTCTTCCTAACCATAGGGAGCAGAGGGTGCAGCTGTTGAGCCGTGGTGATGACAGACTTATGGATCAGTCTTTCCTTGTTTGTTTTTGAACTTGAGCTGCAAACCCCTGGTCAGCAGCAAAGTCCTCCATGCACTGCAAAGGGAGGTCTCTAAATAGGAGAGCTGAGAAGAAAGGCTCTGCTAACTGGGGACAGTCTGCTGGGACAACAAAGATGGAGGTTTTATTGACTGCTCCACAGGCACCTTTGTCTATTATGGATTGCTCTCCTGAGAAATACCTTTAGAAAGCAACAAGGTGATCTCCCTATATGGACTTCATATTTTATGGAAAATGAGAGAGGTTTTTCCAGAAGGTACTTTAGAGCCAAAGCAAATATCTGTGCATCAGTGTCAATGAGAAATATGTCCTTCACGGTGTTTGATGTCCAATTTAAGTTAATTTCAAGGCTTTCTTGAGGAAAGGCTTGATGAAGGAGGATGGCTTGATGAAAACTGTGGGGAACTGATCCAAACTCACGTTAAAGAGTGTTCACACTTCACTATTGGAAAACTGGTTTATGGTTAGCTGCCAATGGGTCTCACCACTCAGAACCATACTCTTCTTGATTACTTGCCTAGCTGTAATACTGTCTGACAAAGGCAACTTAAGAGTCTTATTCAATGTCTGTGTTACAAGCAGGTCAAAGACTCAGATATTTTCTGGGGCCACCAGCCTGGAGAGCCCAAGCCAAGAAGATATGGTGCTTCCCCTCAGCATGTTGGGGGTTGGTATAGTGGAGGTGCAGATCCCAAAACAGTTCCTCAGAAAAGAGGTTGCCAAGCTCTCCTCATGGGCAGTCAGTGGATCCCGGAACAGGAGACCAGGACTGTCCTCACTGCTCTTCTTCAGCCTTCAGTAATCCCAACCACAAGAGGATGATGAGTGCTTTCACGGGCATTTTGAATTAACCAAATTTGGCTTTGTCTCTCTTGTTGTTACCAACTGCTAGCAACCCTCCTCCCCAACCACAGAGACTCTGATCTTCCCTGTAGTCTAACCTTTTTCTTCTTATTTTTTTTCCCGCTTTTCTCGAACAAAGGTGTCATAAGTAATTTGCCAGCTCAGAAGATATTTGCTCCAAGTGTGAACTATATGGGCTGTGGAAAGCTGTCTGTTTAATTTTGAAATCCCTGATGAAGCTAAGAAACAAGGCCTGGAACAAAGAAGAAACTGCCACTTTTTGGCAAGAGTGTGCTGATTTACAAAGGGCATCCTTCAATTATTTAAGGAGCAGTCAGCAGTGCCATAACTTTAAGTATGAATCAAGTGGCATGACTGAAAAATTTGTCACAGTGTGTTAGATCAATGGTAATTACCTTACTGACATGAGTACTGTTATTATTTTACAGGGCTGCAAACAGGATCATGGACGTGAGGAAACACAAACTGCACTGTGATCAATACTCTCTGAAATATGACTCTCCGCGGCCCAAAATGGAGTTTTCGAGCCAGGCAAACCATTATAGCCTGATTCTCTCTCCCTGCCTTTAGATGGATACCCTGAAGTAAAACACAGCAGCAATTGGTCAACTTGTTTCTGGCTTTGAACAGGCAAATAGTCACTTATTATTTTTAAGGACAACTGTGTGCAAATAAAAAGTCTGTGCAGCCAAACTCTGTGTGAGAAGAGCGCTATGGAGGGGGCATGGGGAAGGATGGCTCTGGCTCATGCTGTGCCTCTTGCTTAAAACCTAGGACTAATCTGCTGCAGCACACATCTGGCATCAAAGCTTTTCAAAGTTCTCCTCCACCTATGATTTCAAATGGTTGTTGGACTCCTGATCACTTGGCATCACAGTTGGGACTTAGGGGATGTGAAAGCTTTTCCGTGTTTCCTCTCTGACAGCAACACATGACAAGAGTGTCACGCACGTGTGCCATGTCCATTGGTGAAGGGTGTCGTGCTCTTTGCTGCAGTGTCTGGTGGAATGTCCGCGGCCAAGCTGGGCACCAAGTGGGACATGGACAGAGAGGCTGGCTGAAAAGAGGCAGCAGAGAGTGGAGGCAGGATCTGAAGCTGTCACCTCTCCTCAACCAGGCCACTGAGGGCTGCATTTAAACTGAGTGAGGACACTGCCTGGAATATCTATAAACACGTACACGGCACAGCCACCTACCACACAACACGTGCACAGGACCATCACGTACAATCCCAGGAACATGCTTGGACTTATTGGGGCTTTTCTCTCCAGGCAAATCCTAGTAGTAGGGATGGACTTGCCAAGCCTGTGTGAGAACTTGCCCAGCAGATGTGAAGGACATGAAGAGGGACCGACTAGGGACAAAATGGACACACATCAACGCAAGGGGATGGCTGGGCAAACACAACTCCAGGGAGAAGAAGGGGTTAAATGAAAGGAAGGAAGAGATTTGCTTGACCTCTGAAGAATGAGTCCTTGTCTGTAACTGAGAAAAGAGCTCACTGAGAGCTCAGCTCTGGAGGGGAAATGGGGAATACAAGTTTGGCCATAGCTGGAAAACATCCCAAATGCTGTGGCAAGGCACTCCCAGAGAGAGGAATGAGCAACCAAGACCAATGGCAGGTCAGAACTGAACAGGTAATGTGAAAATCAAACACCTGGAGATAGCCAAGTGACTATGAAGCACTCTTTGTAAAGAGCTGGAGGAAGGCAAGGCCAGTGGTGAAGGTCACCAACAGAACAGGGGAATGTTGCATCTAATCCAGGGCTTTGAAGAGCAATCCTTATGCTAAAACATGAGCACATGGGAGTCTGATAACAAATAAAGATGCAATACTCCCAGCTTCAGCGCTTTTTACAAATCAAAGAGTAAACTGATGAAGGACACAAGGAGAGACTTGGTCTCGTGCTGCTCAACATCTTAAACATCACCTATAGGACAACAAAAAAAAGAGAAAATAAAGAGGGTCACTTGGGACTATCTGAATTTCTGGCATTCCTATTGCTCTTTGAATGCTGTTAGGAAATCTTGGTCTTTGTAGCAGGAAGACTAGAGCATGTCCTTGGGTTATTTAGTGTTGCTTTGTCATCTTATTTTCTTGTTAAATTCCAGAGTTCCATAAGGAATGAACTGGGTACATGAAAGTTTCATGTCATTAATGTTTTATCCACTTTTCTGTGTCTAAGTTGAGAGGATGAAACAGTTGAATGGCACATGATGCTAGGACACTGTCTGATGAGAAACAAATAGTGAGTGCAGTAGGAAGCAGCAAAAATGAGCGGTGCCTCTTGTGAGGTGAATAGTTCAGAAGTGGCTATGTATTATTTTGGAAAGGGTCACAAATTAAGGTGTAAATTCATGTACACCTTAAGTTGTGACCTCATAAAAATGATCAATGGTTAATGGTGCAGATAACAGGATTCATAAGGGAAATTTATTGGCCACTTTTGTGAAATAAATATATTTATACCATACCAGTGGGAAATAAAAACACATCAATAAATCATATAATATCTACAACTATACTAATAGCATGAGTAGCTGTTATAACCAACATTTTTAGACCTGCAGACACCCCCTCTGGCATGGTACAAATATAATGCATGTTAGCAGCAAAATGTGGTTCAGTAAGAGACAGACATGTATATCCCACTTGTGAGTTATCTAGGCAGGCACCTCTCATGAATTATGGTCCCTCCTCAAAATATGAGCCATAGAACAGCAAAATAGATACTCCACAACCATATAAAATGGGTCAAGAAGCACAGTGGCAGAGCAGACTTGTAATCATAGAATCATCGAATACCTCGAGTTGGAAGGCACCCGTAAGGATCATTGAGTCCGACTCCCATCAGCTCCAACAGTTGTACTTCTCCATTCAAAGCAAGGTGAGCTCTTCCCCTGCTTGCTCTAAGCAGGAGCAGATCTGGGCAACAATACCCATTTCACAGCTGGATTTGTATTCTTCTGTTTTTTTCAGCTGACTACCAACTAGGATAAAATTCAAGCTAGACTCTTGCATGCTGTCCTACAAACACATGCCCTGGCTGTGTAGGACTCTCCTGTGGTGTCAGGAATAGAAGTTCATATTTCCTGGGAGTCCTCAAACAATTTTCCCATGTTCCAAGGAGCTGCAAGGTTTGCCTGACCTTGCCTTTAGCTTTGACAGGGTCTCCCAAAAGTGATGTTCCCATTACAGGAGCAAACCTGAGCTTGCCCTGCTGGCTGCTCCCACTTGCAGTGAAGTCCAGCAAGGGCAGGTTGCACAGTCAAGCCTCCCACATGAACCCCATTCTCTGGTTTCAGGTTGTAACTTCAGTTTCTTCGTGGCTTGTCTACAGAGCCTTCATGAGGTTCCCACCTCGCCTTAAAGCTCCTGAACCTCAACTCAACCTTGTTTCATCTTAGCTTTCTGGCTTGGACCTCTCAGTTGAGAGGCAAAAATGTGCAATAACACATGGCTCCCACAAAGGCACCTCCTAAGCAAAACTCCACAGAAATCCATGGGAAATAAAAAAAAATTCTTGACTTCAGCAGACTCTGGAACAGACACATTTGGAGAGCTCAGGTGTCTGATGCCACATTGTTCTATCTCCCCAGCACCAATTTGCTTGGAATCAGATCAAATCAAATACTTCTTAGGGCTATCTGCATTTTCCAGCAAGCATCAGCTTTTGCCATGGTGGCAATAAATTCATGCTGTAATGCGACGTGTAGCAATATGCTACATTGGCAGGGTGGAGACATGCAGGATTAAAAAAAAAACCAACCCCAAATATAGCCAAAATTGTTGGTTTGCATGAATTTGGGAGGCAATTATTCAAACACCAGCATGGCTGAGTTTATGAAGGGGAAAAAAAGTCTCTTTTCCACTAGCAGAGAATAATAAATTGTCCTTGTGGTTTTTCGTGTATTTTCAGCTAAGCTGCCTCCTTTAAAAAAAAGTAGTTATGAATTTGCTTTCCAAATGTATTTTTCATTGTGTATTTTATCATCTCTAGTCCAATAAAATTTTCTTTAGAAACAACACATTATTGTGTCAGAAGGGGAGGAGGATAAGAATACACCAGGGAACCTTTCAAAAATGTTTAAGTATTAATTTATTTCATGATGAATTTTCCACTGTCATTTTCTTAATAGCATGCACATGAAATAATCATGTCTTAAAATGCTCTGTAATTGAAGGACATTTTCATTTCCTGATTACTGAGGGAATCCTTCTTTGAACCTTTACAACTAAATGATGTAAGCACCAGGCTTTCTTTCTTTTTTTTTTTTTTCCCATCTTTTAATTTATGTATTTCTTCCCTCTGCCAGTCTGTTGAGACAGTTTTATTCAGTGATAATTTTCACACGCATGGAGCTCTCCTTTCAGATGAGAACAAATCCTGGTATGTCCCTCACTGGTACAGAGTGAGGACACGGTGGGAGCTGCCTCTCTTACTGACTGCTTTTTGGTTTACAGGGGATTTTGAGGTCACTTATAGGTAGTGACCTACAAGTGACCTCACTACTATAGGTAGCGATCCACTTCAACCTCTGGATTTTGGCTGATGTAGGCAAAAAGTCTGCCTTGCCCTGATGGAATCTTCATGGTCATTGTGGGAACCTCCATGGAGTTGTGTACTTCAGGGTCCAGTTCAGGAGTCAGAGTAGGGTCACAGCCACTTTTCCCAGACTATTTCATTTCTCTGTTGCCCCAGCCCTGTCCCAGGTGGCCCTCAGCTAGCCCCAGCACACTCATGGAGCCACTGCAAAGCTCTGAGCTGAAAATGCTGGACACAACCCGCTATACCATGTCCCCCCTCCCTCCCCAGGGGCCAAACCCAAAACCCTGGGAGCCCCTTTGTACCCACAGCTCACGCAGGCTTTGGGAAGTGGATGACCATCATGACTTCAGAGAGGTGAAACTGAGTCCGCACACAGCCAGCAACAGAACTGGAGGTGGCAGGGCTGGTGGGAGGCTTTGCAAGCCTCTAGTTCAGAGGTTTTCCCCAGGCAGACCCCTGCCCATCTCGAGGCTTGCCTCCCATCCCCATCCCCATCCCTGCACCCTGAATCCACCTTTCCTCCCTCTCTTCTTGCACCAGTGTGAGAGGAGGAAAGACGGGGGGCTGGGGAGGCAGAGGAAGCACCACATGCCATGAAGAAAAGGAAGATTTATTAGTGTTTATCCAGAAATACCAGCTAGCCTGCTGCTGATCCAACTGAGCCCAGCAGGCTGCAGATTGGGGATTTGCACCGAGCCCGTTCCGTGCCAGGCCATCCATCACGGCCGGGCGAAGCGGAGCCGGGCGGAGCGCGGGGTGGGCGCCCCGGGGGGCTGGCAGGGGCCGGCGGTGGCGGAGGCGGGGCTGCCCCCGGGCCCGGTCCCCACGGCCCGAGCCCCGCGAGCATCCTCAGCCGCCGCCTCTCACCCCCTCCCCTCGCTCCCCATCCCCAGCTGGCTCCGGCCCGCGCCGCACGATCATTTTTCTCTCTCGGACTCGCTGAAGCAAGCGAGACATGTCAGTGCCTGATGAAACCCCATTTTCACTGATTAGCTCCCTTAAAAATATTTCATTTATCAGTGCCAAGATTTAAGTACTTCCCACTTGCAGGCAGCCGAGTGTGTCTTGTTGACTATGTAGCACGGCCATTTACATAGGCAGTGACAACGTTACCGCGGCGCTAATGTCCCCTCTCCCCCCGCTCCCCCTCCGCCTCCCCCCGCAGCATCTCCGGGCCGGCGCAGCTTAGACCTGTTTTATTGCAGACCTGTCCTCCTCATCTGTGGGAAGAAGAGAAAACAAGGCGGGAGGGAAGGAGGAGGAGGGGGGGGGGGATAAAAAGACATCTCTGATGTGTGTCTCACTTTGCTACAGGAGTCATTTGCAAAGTCATAAATTTCAATTTCCTCCCCTGTTCTATTATTACCTGGGTCTCAAACAAGTTTTACATTCATTTATTCCCAAATAGAAATGCAATTTCCCCAGCAAATGATACCTAGCTAGAACTCCATTTGTGTTCCACCAAGACGACTTATTTTCTTCTTCTTTATATTTTTCCCTTTATTTTTTTTTTCCCCTTAACACCTTTATTTGCATGACATCCTTTGGGATTGGCCTTCCCAATCCCATCCCCTCCCGTGAGGGCATGTAAAGGAGACAAGGCATTTCACTTTCTGTCCCAAGCACCTCATCTAAGGTTTCCAGGGTTCAGGAGCTGAAAGATGAGATTTGGAATGTACATTTTTATTTGTGAATGACAAAGTATGGTGGAATTTGAGAGAAATAAATAGAATGAAGGACAGCTATGTGTCTCAGGGTTGGTAGCAGAGCATGTTAAATATTTTTTGAAGCTTCATGTCAGGTTGTAGGCAGCATTTACATCAGGACATCACCTAAACATTTGTACCTAGCCCCAAAATCCAGTGAGAACAGTAAGAATGGAAAAAAGCCCTTTCACACTGTGGAAATGACAAAATCCAGTGTGTTGGGAAAATTTAGCAATAAGGGGATAAGGTGGATAATTGCACAAAAATTCCATAGTTTCTGGGAACTGATCCCCCCACTGGAAGAGAATGAGTTTCACATTGGTTTTTGATTCAGCTACAGTTGTTTAAGTACAGGTCAACAGAAATGCAAAATGCAATTAAAAAAGAAAAAAAGCAATACCATGGTTGCGAAGGGAGAAAAGGCCTGATAGATAAGTGTCTCGGTTTGGAC